>JAHZNC010001371.1:0-18732 GCA_027744095.1 Zhuqinia jingwanae
AGTGGTGGGCAATCCACGTGAAGAAAGTCTGAAGGACCAATCAGGCAAAATTTAGCGTGAGCCCTTCGCACTAAAAAGTCATTGACTTCTTGCAACTGTTTCGCAGGAATTGTGCCATCGAGTCTTGCAAGAAACAAGTAGAGCTCCCACCATACCACATACGGAATTACAGGGTCACCCCCTTCCTTTTGTTCAGTCAAAACTTGGCAAATCACTCTCATTGTATCCGTCAAGTTCTTTATGTGTGGCAAGGTTGGGTGGTAGTAATAAAAACAAAATGAAAAGTTTTGACCATTATCATCAAATTAATTATCACTATCACTAACAGCCACGCTACAGTTGACAAATATGTTAAAAAATAAATTGTTGTTTTTTCGTTTAGTTACAGTTCCGAGCGAAGTGCACAGTATAGCCAAAATCTTTTTCCAGTCGATGAGCTCGCCATCATCGAAACGACCTATTTCAATGATCTCATTAAATGCTCTCTCGTCAAGGCAGAGTGCAATCCACTTTAGTCTCACTTTGTCCACTGACACCATACTGTCTTTCAGCTATATACATGCATTATATATACATGTTATTATTATCATGTGTCAAAGTAATTAACATTAATTAAAAATAAAATCAGCATTGCGTGTGTGTGGTCTTGATAGGCAAATACACATAATGTATATTTTGATGAGTGAAATTTTTAATTAGTGAGTAGGTAGGTATGTGATCTTCTTCACTCACTTGTCTGTCAAGAACACGAAGAAGACCCACAGTCAACCCATCTTTAGACTCCACAGCGGGATATTCTAGAGTTTCCTTTACTGGCGGAACTTGCCCCTCTGCCATGGCCCGGAAGTAAGCCGCACTCCATCTGTCCAGGTCTCTGGGTTGAGTTTTTATCGCTGCTTTAGTAAACTGCTTGAGAATGTTTGGCAACTGGGGCGGAATGCGAATATGATCTTGGCAAAATGAGTCCAATGGTTCGTTGCTTGCGTCCGCAGTTTCTTCTTCGTCTTCATTACCGCCGCCTTCCTCGTAATATTCGTTTTGCGGATCAATTTGATATCCTCTTTGTCCGGTTAAAGGGGGTAGTGGATCGTCACCAGTGCCAGCGTCCATTTTACCTTGCGATATTCGAAGGTTTTTGACAGATCTGCTTTGCTCATTTTCCATTATGGTACAATAGCAGTTAACATTAGATACATCCAGTAAAACTCATTTGTAATTTTTACGACTATTTTTTTTTTGTTAAAGGACTATCATCTAGACACTGACATTATTTGCCTCAGACGAAACCGTACATTTTTTCTACTATTTTTAAACTTGAATTTTCAATATTTTTTAAAAGTTGCCTTTGGCAATCAATTATAATCATAATGATCATAATTCATGATAATGATTATTTTTACGACTTGTGGTAGTAGTGAAATGTTATAGTGTAGGTACACTTTGTTCAACTCTATGAAAACTCTTGAGCCCTCTCTTGGAGTTTATCATAATAATATGCACATTTGAATACGGAAGATTCATTACTCATCAGAATATACTGAACGCTCCTTAACTTTAATAATTGCACGTGTGTAGATTAAAATTTTATCGATCAGTTTATCTCTCATTAAACTTAATACCAAATCAAACAAATAGCAAAAATGCAGTAGTATACATAAATATGTATAAATGTATGGCGCAGCAGCTAGATGCATCTGCATTTTTTCGTAACTCAAACAAAAAAGCAAGGCCAATTGTGTACATCAAATTCATTATTTTTAAATATAAAATTTTATCAACGTGCTCCACGGTTGGAATAGTTTTTACCGCGATTGATGATGCTATCAACAAATTTTTCATTATTTCTTTCGTCTTCAAAATACAAATTCTTCCTTATTTCTAGCCTTTCTTTTATAAATATTTATGAACATTTGTTATTATAAGGACGTGAATAATGTACTTTATGTTACCACCATTTTTAATAATATTTTCATGGGAGTTTTAGGGGTAACCAAATAACCACGTTATTACGTTCATTGGAAAATAATTCTTGATTGTAATCGAGACAATAATTACTATTAATGTTAGGAGATGATGCTACAGCAGAATCTCCTGCCACAACAAATAGCAAGTACGCTGTTTGTACAGCAATTTTAAATGTTTTTGAAGTGGGAAAACGGGACCGTAGGTTTTACATTATTATCTATCCTCTACAAGCTTTCTAATAGACATGCGTAGACAAAAAAATATGATGTTGGCAGCGGTTCACTAATGTGTCCTCAGCAGACAACGATAACGATTGAACAAAAAGGAAAAGTGATTTTTGGAGTTGAAAAAAAGAAGAGAATATGATTAAAGATCATTGGCAATAGTCTGTATTTACTTAAATAATAAAAGCATATTATTTAGCTGCCTTAAAAAAGAAATTATGAGCCTACATGTGACCATTTGTTTTGAAAGTCATTTAAATTACAAACACATTATTTGATATTTGTTTATTTTTTCCATTTTCTAATAAAATGGTAGCACGTTGAATTCTATAGGTTAAAATTTGACATAGCTAAATGTATTGATAATGATTAGATGATGATGCACGGTTCCTGTTATCCATCATCAGCTAACATGCTACGTAACATTTTTTGCGGTGAGAAACGAAATTTTTTTTTGAATCACATTATTTTTATACCTACGCATTAATGTTAATCGGTTGTGAAATGCCAAAAAAAAAGAGAGAAGTTGAAGCAACCTTTCTTACCACAAACCCTTGTACAAGAATGCACACACGCGTAATTTTGTGCAATGTAATAATAGTGGTAATACATTTTCAAAACATTAAAAAATACACGGTTTTACTCTTTATCGTTGGTAAAATTATAGTAATTTTCTTTAAAACTGTGTAAACATCAATACAAAGTAAAAAAAAATTTAAGGATGTATTAGAAACACTGATAATTAATAATTACAACGTACGTAAATACAACAAAAAACGTGAAAATGCATTTGATTGTATACCATTTTTTTGTATCTCTTTCATAAAGTTATGCTGAGCACGTTTAATACCTGGTTTCAGTGCGGTTAAGAACGTAGTTATGTTTGGGAAAAGTATTTTCTTTGCCAAAATTGCAGGTGTTATGATTGACCTAATGCATAACAATAATAAACAGCATACGACATGGCTCTTCGTAATAATAATGGCTGACGAAGGACTCTTAACTTTTACGTGCGCTTTGTGTCGATGACTTATTTAAAAGCTAATAAGTGGCAAGTGGAATATCATTCAAGAAAAAGAAAAGTAGACATCACACAAAAGTTCACGTACGTCTGGGAAAAAGTTTATATTGCACGATATTAAAATGCTTTAAATGCTGCAAGACTTTTTAAAAAATTATTTCATTTAATCCTCTTCATTATTTTTTTTAATATTATAATAATTATTTCAATTTTAGAGAGAAAAACGCTAGTTTTCTCTTGGGGAGAAAAATCTACTGTTGATGAATAAACTGACCATTTTGCCATACCTCACTCACATACAAAACAAAGTGCCTAGTTTTTGTGTACTTAACGACTATGTATTTTATTTGTACATTTTAGTACATCTTTGCTTACCTTTTTGAAGCATTTTTTTGGGCGTCTTCTTACACACATTTTTTTTTATGTAATTTTAGTAATTTTGTAAATATTGCTATTATTATTATTATTACCAGACCTTTCTCACTTACTGAGAAAGGCCAAAAAAAAAAGTTGTGATTCTGCACAAGATAATAATCGCAATGATTCATACTACTAGCGAGTGAACGATGATGGTGGTGACGCTAAACTTTTCAACTTTTGTGTCATGAAACTCACTAATAGTGCGATGTTTTGTTGTGTGTAGCGTGTCTGGTCACAATAAAAGCTTAGTTTTTTGTATGAATTTGCATTGTTGACCAAAAGATGCAGAAAAAAAGTTATTTTATTTTAAAACCAACAATGTTATATTATGATTGCGATGATGATAAGTGATATGATATATAATATGTATATAGGTACCCAAATTATATTACGTTCGTTCCACTGGGTGAGCATAATGCTGCCAAATTGTGGCTTCTTCTTCTTCTTCTTCTTCAACAGAACAGACTCAGTGTACTGCATTGTGTGTTGCATGCTAAATGCAATAATAATTTAAAAATAAGTAAATAAGACAAGGCATATTGTACAAAGATTTTGATTTTAAATGAAATATACCTATGCAGTAATTTTGATATAGGATCATATTGTATATGTGCTGTATAGGAATATGCATAGGGGTTTTGAAATCGCATAAGAAAATGTACCTACCAAGTACAATAATATAAAACTAAAAACCTTGTTGAGTAGTTCAGTAGTCGCATCCCTGCGAATTAAGTACACCGATTATCTTGATGTACAGCGCCAGCATTTTTTCACTTGAACTTGTGTAGAGTAGAGTGGATAATAATAATAATATGGGGCAGCAGTGAAATGTGAATATCTGCAACAAGGATCGCACTTTTTAAATCATCATTGCCATTATCATCCTTTACTCGCGCAGGTTATAATGCTGCAAGTTGAATATTTCGTCCAACAAATCGGGTAGTTGCGTGTGTTCGGCCAGTAAAGTTTTTTTTACAAGAAAAATAGCTTCTTTCATTTACTTTTTCATACATCTTGTGTCAGTCCTGTATATTGAGTATTAAAGGACACGCTTGGATTATCATCTTTTTTTCCCTTTAAATTGATGATCAAGGGAAAGGGACGTGCTTTCCATTCCTTGTGTGCTTTTATATGTTAGTTTTGCGTTGTCAGTGATTCAACAGTGATGTGTTTGGCATGATCAAGTGTGGATGCAGAAGGTGTGTTTGATGAAAAGTAATAGTTACTCAAGCCCATTACTTTGTTGACTAAAACTGGAGCTAATTACTATAAAGGAACATGGAGCAATGCCAATTGTGTGGGAGATGATGACAAAGTGACTTGTGGGGTGCAGTGAGACGAAAATCGTTGGGGAGGTGAATAAGTTTAGGACCTACATACGCTGAAAAGCTATGATTAAGTTGTTTGCTTGATAGTGAAAAATTAAGTGCAAATCAGTGTATTTAAAATGCAGGCAGTAGTGCAATCAAAAATGTACGCAGTTCATTTATTTGGAGGAGGAGTAGGAGGTGGAGTGCGAATGAATAAGAAGCGGTATGCCAGTATGGGGGATGGAGAATGGAAACTTGTGTCAGTATTAATAACAGCATGTCTACTATACTTGGTAAATCAATGAAACAAAGTGAGATTGGCTTGTATGTGTATTACATGAAGGTTTAATCATTAAAATTAAAATTATAATTTTGTGTTAAATGAAGAGTGCGGTAGTGTCCGCCAATCCCAATGACTGGAAAAGCTCTGTGCCAAAAAGCAGCTATGCTACATCGTCAGCAACAAATAATGGAGGTAAATACTAAATACATTGAGAGCAAACTATATTGTAAACTTGATACGTACAAAAAGCTAGATGTTCACGTGAAATTTCAAAATCCAACCAATTCTACGTGTTAAGCATGCAGAATAAAATTATTAATTATACCGAGTTAATTACGATTTCATAAGGAAGCAGCCATTTGTTTAAAACATCCCGGCTTGCTTGATCATCTTCATTAAAGTGAAGAATCAACGCTTTAAAATAATTAAAGTCAGGGACTCGGAATAAAATCGAAATTTATATTTCAATATTTCATTATAAAAACTAATTTAACCATCACCGTTCAATAACCATATTTTTTTTTAATAGAACGTTCTTTTGCAAATGACAATACTTAAACAAGCAACTTGAAAGAATATTACAGGCTACTACTTTGATATGAATATGCAATATTTTCCTTGTGAGTGGAACCAAAAAGATTCCTGAAAACAATATTATATCCATCCTTATCATAAGCCTGATCGTTTGACCCAACATAACATTGGACATTGGTGCATAAGGACAATTCGATACTGACGCCTGGGGAGGTGCCATATCGCTGTACATCATATCTACCTCTACTTTTTTCATTACCTACTTTAATTACAACAGCTTATTCTACTAGTTACCTAGTTACCTATAGCTCTTACTCTCACTTGTTTACCTTTTCTTTTTTTAAATCCATTTTTCCTTATCATCATCCCTAAATTTATCTTTTCCTTATTTATATTAATTATGTGAAAAATATCTTCAAGGTACTCTATATAATATGTGCATTCAAAACAAACACGTGAATTCATTCCGAAAGATAGTTTCACTCGAAGCGTATTCAAATGCTAATTTATTATTTATTTGCTTGCTAATATCTTTCTGATAATTGATAACAATGGTTGATAACAATGAAACTTGTTGTACACTGTTAATATAATTATTCATTCAAGCTTGCCCAAAACAATAACACATAGAGACATGTAAAACATACCGACATGTGTATGAAAAAAAAATCTAGCTCATTTTCGAAAATACAAGAATCATAACGTGCTCAGATTATACAGTAAATTGTTAGAACTTGTTTTTCAAATACCAAAAAAAAGCAATGCCTAGTGTTTGCTCATTGATCGATTTTCCTGATAATCAATTGTATTTTCTTTTCTTTTTTTTATTTAAAAAACTTTTACAGACACTTCTCAAATTAGACATGCACACTACAATCAACAGATTTACAGTCACAATCATAATCCTCAACACCACCATTACGGATCAGCAACTCCTGCAGAACATGCCAGTTCTTCATCGTCAGCTTCTGCAGCAGGCAATGCTCCACCTTCTTATGCCTCCCAATTGAATGATCCGCAAAGGGGGCTCTTTTTCGCTGATCCTACCTCTTCTTCATTACTATCAACTCCGCAAGAAGCGGTTATACCAAAGCCAAGGTCGTTATCAGCCTTACCATCTCCAACAGCTTCATATTACCCAACAACAACAACAACAACAACTACTACCACCGCTACAAATATTAGTGATAGTACCACCACCAATTCAACTAGCAGCAAACTTAAAAAGAGAAGAAGGGATCAGCCTATCAAGAATGCAGGTAGAGCAATCGACGATGCTACGAGTTCAACTAGCAATGCTATTGTTGCTACTCCTAAAAAGGAATTAAAGCCCTTTGAGGGCACTGGCAGAACATTTCTTCTGACACCACTACTTGCCTACTTGGTTCCAGTTTTCATTGCACAAATGTTTGGTATGGGAATGATACCCGCAGCCGCACTCATCACCCTTCCCATATTTCTTCTTCCGATAGGCTTAACAGCGGCTGTCTTCTTGGTATAGGAATGAAATGAAAAAACGAGCTGAATATAAGGCTTTGGTGGACAAATTTTATCAACTAAAAATAATTATATTTACGACTACGATCTCCGAAAAGGATGTATCAAATTGCGTCCCATGACAAAGTGATGCTTACAATCAAGACAGGGTTATGTTATACGGAATAGCGCCCTTCTGCTGTAGTTTTTAATTAGTACTTTGGTGAAATTTTGTAAATTAATGCATAGATATACAAAACATAGTTTATGGTTCGAAAAACAACAACATATTTAATTTGTACATTACATTTTTATACATGTTATACGATTATAATTATCTTTTGACTTCGGTTATTATAACTAAATTATAAAGAAGCACATCAAATAATTATGCTACCAAATATTATGTTAAATGAAAATATAACATACATGCCTATATATTTTTTTATACCTAAATATATTTTAAATCACATGAAAACACCTGTGAGTGGAAATTCTCAACGATTATTTTAGTCCACCTTTTCCAAAAATGACAAAATTTGTTCCACTGAATGCTTCAACAGTGGAGCAAACCCAAGTAATCTATTACTGGTAGACATTTTAGTGGAATATCCATCGTCGTCATCTTCTTCATGTTCTTTATTCTGCTTATTTACGTAATGCTTATACCAGAAAAAGTAGAAGAATGTCACACATCCGGCCACAAAATAACCAAACATGAGCATTACTGTGATTATGTTCCAGGTGCTTGCACCAACCCAATAAGTTGAGAAGTATTCTATGGGGTCAGGGCCTGTGGGTTTAAGAGATGCGAGACCAGTGGTGGTAGATGAGCCACCAGTGGCTTCCGCAAATGCGGTACTGGTCACATTCATGTTTTAAACACGTAATTTTTTTAAATCGAAAAATAGGAACTAACAAAAATTCAACAAATTATAGTAAACTAAACTCCAAACCAAAAGTTCAACCTAACTTGAAAACAAACAAAATACGAAGAAATCAAAATTGTAAAAATATTTTTTTGGCTATATTGCGTTTCAACTGAAAGAAAAAACTCACTAAAACAGAGCTGAACACTGAACTGACTGATTGAAGTCACAAAACCAAAATAATGTCCCACTCCCCAAATTCCCTTTGAACCATTTTGCGAAAATCTTGACCGAAGAAAGAGAAAGCGCACGCTGTAGGTAAGTGTAAAGGGTAAAACGTTGATGGTATATATCTTGCTGTAAAATTTATTTAAATAAATTAGACTAATGAGGATTTCCGATTTGCTAGTTTTCTGTTGCGGAAACGCGTCTCCGTCGGCTTACAACCAAAAGTCATTATTAAAATTTTAAGAGCACTTTACTGGCGACCACAATCATAATTACGGTACTGACAACACCAAAATGATGATAACTTATTGCTCCTGACGTTGTACAGTAATCGTAATCCCTGATTAGTGTGTCTTGAGGTGCCCTTTCCGCCATGTCAAGCTCATCACAGAGGCCCAATGAGGTGTCTTGGAAGAGGAGATTCTTATTCCCAAAATAAGGTCCAAAAAGTCTTAAAACGTGCTCATTTTTGCCACCCGGTCTGAACAGATCTTGTGCTTTGAGTAGGGATATCCTTGCGTCCTCCCTTTCTACAAGATTCTCTTCCCCACCACGGGCCAATACCTTTTGAGATGACACCTTTCCCCAGTTGCAAGTATTGAATCTTTTCAATTCTGTAACGCTGCCGTTAGGACATAATAATTTAAGTCTGTTCAGAGAAGGTTCCAACTCACTCCCAACAGTTTTCAGATGAAGACCCACGTGATCCAAGAAAGCAACATCAGCCACTCCATCGACAAGACATTGAAGTGCTCCAAGGTCACCGTGATAACGTTCAGAGTCAGAGTCTTGGCAAAAGGTTTCAGGTGTTTCGGGTTTACCTGGGACAGTCCCATCCCCAGCGCACAAGGAACAGAGGGACTTTGGAAGCCAAGGCATTTTCAGATCTGGATCCATAGCTCCAGGAACACATGACTGGTTATTAAAGTAGCTTGACATTTCAATGGAAAGGCCGCAAGTAGGACCGGTAAGTTCCCCAGATTGACGAAGTATTGTCATTGGAGCATTCCAGCCAGCAACATTCCTTATGGAACTGTGACATGACCTTTTACCTCGCAAGCTGGAAATATTTCCATGAAAGTCTCCAGCTACTTCGGCGCGGATAACAGCGACAGCAAATCGGAATGGGGCACTCTGATCTCTCTTTTCCACGTCAGTTTCTTCAATTTCTGACAAGATGGCTACCAGCTTCATGTCTCTCTGAGCTCGATCGGCTTCCTTTGCAGAAAGTACAACAACGTCAGCTTCATCTTTGGCCACCTTGTCAGCGCAATCTTGGGAACCTTCTCCACGTATACAAGAAAACCCTGGAAGGATTCTTTGACCCATTGACGCCATTCGGAGCGCAGTACACTTTTGCATTTCCACTTGACTTCTCACACAAAATCGGACCGTTTTTTTGGTGGCACAAGATGGCTTTTCAATTGTAACCGTGAAATTTCTTTGGGAAAGGTAAAGACTGGGTGTAACCAATCTTGCCCTGTGTGGCTCATAGTTGAATATTCCGTCTGTCGGCTTCTGAAATTCTAGGATTGCCGTATACCACTCAGGAATTATATTTGATATTTCACCTTGTGTTTGTGCAATGTTTCGAAATAGAGTCAGTTGGGCCTGAAGATCCCTCACTTGACTGGGATTAGCTCCTAGTCGACTAGAAGCCACAAAAGCTTTCCACGGTCTTTTTGCCCAAGCACATGGATTTTTTAAGGTGAGAGGCATGCTGGAACCATCCCAGCACAAAAGACTATAATCCTTTGTTATTTCTGATGGACTGTCTTTCAAATGGAAAAACTTTTCTACTGCGTCCATTTTTGTCCACGCGACATCCCCTTCATTTTCCGTGAGACATCTCAATGCACCGTCGTAATTCGAGTAGTTATCATCCTTTGCACAAGTTTGTGGATCTTTACACAATTCACACAATTCTGGGTAAGTTTCCTTCAATTTCTTGTCAAGTGCCTTTTCTGGAACCCAGGAGCCTGGTGCACAAGCAGCTCCAAAGTATTTTGACACTGCATGCAAATCCTTTTCTGGAGATGGGGCAGAAATTTCATCACAAAGTGGGGGCAGCTCTCCCTTGTCCATTAAATGTGAAAATGGCACCTTCCATCCAGCATTTCTACCGAATCCCGTATGACAACTCCGTTTTCCTTTCAAATCACTTATGGAAGAGATGCCGGCAGAATTTCGGATAACTGCTACAGGCGCGTACCTGAAGTCACGGTTGGAAAATTCATCAGTACGGATTTCGTTGATGATAATGAAGCCGTCGGGTTGATAGCGATTAGCAACGTAAATCTCCTCAGGTTCAAGTGGCATAAAGTCCGCTTCTCCCTTTACAATTTTCTCTATGCAAGCAATCCTGAATATTTACACAAAATTTTGATATGAGTATTTTCTTAAATTATTGTATTAAAAAAATAAAGTGACATTTAACAATCCATATTGCACATAAATATCTTTTATTACTTGTCTGTTGCATAAACGCAGAGGATCCTTGCCATTTTTGGATGCCCATCCGCTACCATTGACTTGCAAATCCCATAATTCAGTTCAGGCACGCATATTTTGACTAAAAATCATATAATTCAAAAATACATAATATTCTACTTGCATATATAACGTTACTGTGCATGATAAATTACTTGATTAATATTTTAGAAACGTACAAATAGTTTGGTTGCCGCTCCCACCACCACCACCTTGCTCCTCGGCCGCCGTCACCGTCGCCACCATACCATGCCCATAAAGGAGCATCCCACTAATAACCGCGAGGAGAACCGGTAGCAACTCCATCCCTTTCATCATCTTCATTAAAAGATCCTATAGCGCACCCCTTGTAATGTCAATTGTATGACAGATTATTTTCAACACGACTATTGTCTAATAATTTCTTAATCACAACTACCAAAAGAGTTGTACAAACAAAAAATCTTGTACTATTTACTACAGCCGATATAAATGAATAAA
Organism: Zhuqinia jingwanae; assembly: GCA_027744095.1. NCBI lineage: Eukaryota > Metazoa > Arthropoda > Collembola > Entomobryomorpha > Paronellidae > Zhuqinia > Zhuqinia jingwanae. Next base: position 11,301 of record JAHZNC010001371.1, read on the forward strand.
TCACGAACAAGCAATTCAAAGAAAAACTTGAGATTGTTTTCTCATGTTCTAACACAACTAGCAGCACACAACATGTCACTATATAGTCCAGTCACACACAACTCACTTTTTTTGCACGCAGTATTTTCTGATAAAATGACACAGAATTTGTCATCCTTTCCCCAAAATTCTTCCAATTACCAACAATCTCACATCATATCGCTTACTTCACATATATGCTTATATATGTACACACGCACGACATCACTTATCGTAATAATATCGCCATCATTTTATGACAATCATCAATCCCTCACTTTTTTAAAATTCATGAAAGCTATTTGACTGCTTTCCACTAGTACTTGATTCCACTATGTCGATGTCATTATAGTCATTCCTATTGTTTGCTTTGTTGTTCGTGTCTGTTATATTGTGCTATATACGTGACATGCCAGACTGAGAATCACAAAATGAGCGAATTATTGGCAGGTGAGGATTTTTTTTTTTTGTGCAGTCGTTTGCTGCTACTACGACGTGCGATATGGTAAAACTTTGTATGTAATTTTCATGGAAATTTGATGCGAAACCACGTACAATATAAGCACAGAGACGGAGCTATGTAGCCAATTTCTTATGTCGACTTGTTTTCAGAAGAGCGTCAATTCTTTTTGACATAATAATGCAGAGTATTTAGTTTATGGCTCTGCTGGAAGGCAGACTGAAAGGAAAAATGATTGAATATTGTATTATGGCGAGATAATGAGTTTGCTTGGTCATGAAAATTCAAAGTAAACTATATGCTACTGCTTGTGAATTGTGATGTATATACGTAATCTGTTTGTATGTAATAATGCTGAAAACATATATTACGCGTGTGTTAAAAAGCACGGACCCGAAGAAGAAGAGTTCACTCCACTCCTATACACACGAACATGGAAATGGATAATCACATATCACATCACAAAATATATTTTTTATATATACAAAGATCGCATTCTTATATTTTCATCTTTGTTGGTTGACTCGTTTGCACCATAAAAAAAATTAATTAAAAACCAGTAAATGCGAATGAGTTGAGTGATTTTCAGAGAACTCGTCACACGTACAAATAATATTACATGTATTATTATAATCACTACATACAACAGTCACCTATGTACTTATGCATGGATTCTTTTTACACACCGAACCCATGATGATTATAATACTTTGTATAATAATCATATAATCTCCGACTAATTTCTATGCATGCAGTGTATAATTAAGTATAAGTATCACGGTAGTTTGCAAAAGATCACAAATTATCTTGTCTTGTCTCTGTCTATGAAATCCACGACCAACACTGATGTTGGATGTTGTGTGTAGCTGTCCAATGCAGATTACAAAAAGTACACGACTAAGGATATGCGACAGATTTTGTTTCTTCTTCTTTCAAGCTGGCTTAGTAATAATTCGGCGGAGGTGATCATGATGTTTATGAATAAGCCATGCGAATAAATGCAAAAGGGGTGCTTGCTGCTAGTTATTCACTCGGACAAAAAGGAAAACGATGCTAATTCCTTGATTTACATACAATGCCGAGCACAGAAAAAAAGCAAAGAGGAATAAAAATGTGCACCAGTCAGTTTTTTATTATTTTTTATTCAACAGCTCATCAGTCTTATTCCTTCGCATGAGTTCTGAAGACATTATTTTTTTTTGCAATAATAAGACTCAGTTGTTCGGTGGAGTTGGTAAAGGAGAACTAGTTACACTCTTTTAATGGTTTTTTATACCTTGAGGTTATTATATTATTCATATTATGTTTGCATGCGTGTATTAGATAAATAGGTGCACAAAAAAATTAGAAGAAGAAGAAGTCATTATATTCATTTGTTAAATCATGCATACACAACACACACGTTGCATTGCAGTAGAAAAAAAAGATGGAATGAATGTTTATTGGTAGAAGCATTTAGTACACTTACTTAACAATTTGAGTAAACAAAAATTCACATAACAAGAGGTTAAACGCTAGAAGTTATCAAGGTTAGTGGAGAACAAACAATACTATGAATGGCAGTGAAGAAGATATATCTGTATCTACATTTACAACACATGGAAAACTACGCATGAAAAATGTGTTATAGGGAACGAATCGACTTAAAAGTTTGATTTGATGGCAATGTAGCTAGTAGCTATTACAAGAGAACCGAAGTCATAATAATGCTGATTGTTTGCACTTCTGCTGGTCTTATCACCCTTTTTTGCATTTGCATCTCTCGAATTTCATGATTCAAGTCGACAAAAAAAAACACGTACTACATCCAAATCCAAATACATGCATCCAGTATTCAAACGAAATGTCTTGTAGTAATAATAATATTTGATTTTAACTGTTTGACTCTGGGCTGTGGTGTTTGTAGGTACTAAAGCATGTATTTAATATATGATGATAGTCAATAGTGAAGAAATTGGAATGGATTTTATGATTCGTGATTCTGATTGTTATGATCTGTTCGATGCATTTTATATATCAATCATGTATGTATTTTATTGGTGCTGCTGGTGAGTTGTATTCTTGATGCTTGATAATGCTATGTTAGTAGTGTGTAGATTCGATAATAATCTTCAAATTATGGAGTAGGCTATATAAATATTAATATTTNGCTATGTTAGTAGTGTGTAGATTCGATAATAATCTTCAAATTATGGAGTAGGCTATATAAATATTAATATTTAGCTCACAAGAAGATAGTCAATAGTGCGTCATCTTGTTTATGAAGGTGCACATCATATCATCAAATCGAGAGGCAGATGCGAGAAGCATCAGGGTCAAGACAGTCAACAAGAAGAGCGTTATCGCGTATTTGATGTTGGGATTCTTTAGTTGGAAACTGGCAAGTTTTTGGTACTTCAATCTCTCAATACTCCATGCTTCTTACAATTACAACTCAAAGAAGATTGCATCTCGCTAAAAAAAAGCAACTTTATAAATGGTCTGTTACGAGGCAGGCAAAAAAATACAGATGCTTCTTAATGGTTATTAGAAAAGACGATAGGATTGAAAATAGAAAAGAAAGACATGGTATCGTCAATGTCGCGTTTGTAAAAATGGCAAAATACTTAGGTAGGGTGTCTGCTCATAAACTACAAGTATCATCGATACAATTTAAGCAAGTATCATCAATCATGCATATATGTGCACATGACATTATATATTCGCCAACTCGACAACCGAATGTGTAAGTAAAAAAGAGGACCAATGTAAATTGGCAAAGATTACGGCATTTTTGAATAATTTGAATGTATTATCTTACTAATTACTTAGCCATTCCTGGAATCTAGAATGTAGGTAGGTATGAAAATTTTAATGATTGAAAATGATGATTTCCAAGAAAATGGTCTGAAGCATGTCATATTATAATATTTGATCTTTTGACATTGTCGACTTGGAAGATGTTTAAATGTATGTGCGTCTTTTTAATGTTTCTGTATATAATACGTACGTTCTTGATGTAGGGCATGATACATACGGGTATAGAGAAAAAGGAGGCATTTGGAATATTGGAATGTCCATTGGACCTTTTATTTATAATTTTATCACAGCATTTTCCACATAACATTTCTGCTACAAATTACAAAAACGAATGTTTACATTTTTTGTCTACATTAACTATATATATATTGCCAACAATTATTTTATTTTAATTTATTGTCATTTCTCGAAATTTAAAACAGGTATTATAATATATATCATATTGCATTTTACATCTCGTCTTAACAAATATATTATTATGCACAATACATACTACATACAACACATACATACATCGACATCACATACTTTATTAAAATTAAAACATAATATTGCAAAAGTGTTCGAGTACCAGCTTTATTTTGCTCCATTTGTAAATGGGAAATGTCCAACCATTTTTGTCCATTTACCATTTTTACACAAGCTCGTTGCTCTCATGTTTGCAAAGTACATTAGCCTACGAAACAATCATACATAATAATTGAATATTATATATTTACAATTATGGATTTGTAGTAGTATACATTTTCTTTAAAATTTAATTCAAATCTTCTTTTGCCCGAATAAATACATAATGTGTAAATACAGTATAAATTATCTGTATTATATTGCCCTTTCGTATCAAAAAAATGAGCTTTGAATTATGTATTTACTAGCAAAAGTCTTTCTTTTTTTCGGTCAAAGTCACTACGGCATTTTGGAATGACTTGTAATTTTAATAAAGCTCGTTCATGATATTTTATTATGATGATTAGATATATACATGATTTATATACATTTACATTACAAGATAAAATTATGGACTAGCTGCAAAAATATTAATTATTGAAAACATTTCAAAATATAATATGTATTTTTTAAATCCCCTTTTGCAAAAAAAAAAAATAATGGCCACCAGTTTCAGTCGTATATAAAATACATGTTTTTGTTGTTGTTGAAATGGATGATTTGTTATTATTTTTTAAGGATGCATCGTGTCTAGAATCCAGGAGAGATAATTTGAAACGCGAGTGTATACACCAGGTACTCCGTACCCACAACGGGGACCAAATGAGACAACCCCAATTTGGAAAAAGATCTTTTGTCGTGTCATCAGGGCCATCAGAGGACCACCCGCGTCACCTCGACAAGCATCCTTTTCAACTTTTCCATACGCACAAATCTAAAATAGGAACACAAAATCATATCACTGTCTGTAAATACTACATCTACATTATACATTAATATATAATGTACTTGGTAAGGATGAGTTTAGAATGGAGTATATTTGAGAGACAAACGTGTTTAGAAACAGGAATAGGGAATATAATGAAGCATGTTGAAAGCATTTCTGCCTGATGAACTTACATGTTTTTCCGTAATTTTCTTCTGACGGTCTCCTCTGTACAAATGGGTACAATTTTCATTGGACCAGATGGTCACAGCAGCATCATGCATTTCCTCCACTGTGGCTGCCATATCTTTATTCATAACAAACAAACAGGTAATTCGTTGTCATTTAACAAGTGAGAAACTCAAAATTAAGAGAAATATGTATCTACTTATCTTCTGAATTTTTATAACATTGGCAAAAATTCAATTAACTTACTTCTGAGACCATAACCCCATCCACCCAGGTATGCCGTTTCTCCCTCTCCTGGCAATGAATCCCATACTCCGTATCCATCCTCAAAAGGCAAACAAATCGGTTTCACATCTGATGAGCCATTAAAAGAAGGAATTTCCTTGGCCAGTCTAATCAACGCCAAGTCATTTTCTCTCGTCTTTGCATCATAATTTGGATGAGGCATTACTTGCTCCACTTTGTACTTGTACTGGCTCTGGTCAGACATTCCCATTGCCGCATTCTTTGCACCCTCCAACAATATCTCCATAATTTCCGCCGTACCATTTGCCTTCCTTAAAGCGCAGTTTGCAGATGTGAGAATGTATCTGTGCGATATGATGGTACCCGCACAAGGGAACAACACACCACCAGCCTCCCTAAACCCTATTCTAGCCATCCAGGGATAATTTTCTGTGTCAAAATGAAGCACCCTTGTTTTCCTCCTTCCGGTGCGTCCCCGTGCAACTGCACATTGTACAAAGTTTGGCAGCAAATGGAAATTTTTATGTGTGGTCAACAAAAGTTGGTTGACAACGTTGGATATTTCTGCTTTCAAGCGTTTCTCCTCAGGTGTGATGTCCGAGGAAAAGAGGTAGCGAGGATTGTGGGCCTCCACTTTAACATCAATTTCAAAAAGTGGTTCTGGTGTTGTAGTGGTTTTAAGGGCAGAGGAAGTTGTGTCATTGTCGTACACAACGGAGAAATTTTTGCTCTCACTGCCCAAATTATTAACACGAGCGGATCGTCCAAACAAAGTTTCGAAAAAGCCCTCAAGTAGAGCTGTAGGAACGGTCGTGTCAACAAAGGTTTGTGTGGTTGGCGCCTCTGTGTCGGCACCAACTACAGAAGAATCTGATGGCGATTTATAATCAAAATCAAGCATTATTGGCTCAGTGCTTGGTACAACTCGCTCAGTTGAAAATACAGGGTCTTCCGGTGTTCTTGACACTGTGGCAAGATTACCCAGCTTGGCAGAATGTCCCGAAGAGCTAGACAGTAAACCTTTACCTGACGATGATGATGGGGAAGCGCTGCTGGTTGAAATAGTTTCAGTGGTGGTAAAATCAGCATGATCATTCATCATCATCATTTCCTCTATAATATCTGCACTTTGAACGGGGGACACAATATCTCCATTATCAAAACTAATAGCTTTACTCCTTGGTTTGGTCACTTTTTCTGGCATTAATGTCGTTCCCATTCCACCACCAGGCTTCTTTTTCCATCCTTCCGTAACTGCATTTATAGTTGTGGTTTCTTGTAGAGACTCGTCAGTATCAAAGAATTTTACAATTTCCGGATCAAGGTCGTCGTCCTTGGTTGGTGTCTTGTCATTTGTAGCTACATTTTGTGTCGAGCTCTCCGTTATACTTTCTGGTAAGATTTTGGTTTGTGTAGCATGTGTAGAGGCACTACCCAGTGTGCTATACTCCATCAGTAATTGTGGTAATGGAGTCGCAGTCGGTGTTTCAGGGTAACTGATGGTGGTGCTATTAAGCTCAAAGTTTTCAGAAATCATTTTTATACTCGGCATTGCACTTGAAATGTTGTCATCACTCAATCCTTTTTTTCCCGTTGTATGACCACCTGGAACGACTGTTGTATCAAAGTTGATTGTATCAGTTTGCCCCATTCCTTCCGGAGTCAAAGTTGTTATTCCATCAGCATCCATGAAAAAAACACTCTCACCATCAGCAAAAACGATTTCTATGGATTGTGTAGTGTCATCGGATTGCAAGGACCCAAGTGTTGTTGGTAAATCAGTTGATCCATCTTTGGTCCCGTTTGTTGTCGTTTCCAGACCATTAGGCTGTATATTATCCGTTTCATTTATTATTGCCGCGAGAGTAGTGGACACAATCATGTCATCATCATCTCTAGCCAGATTTAATAATGTACTTTCAGGTACCCTGGCAGTTGTCAAATCTAAAGAGGATGGCATCTGATTAGTATGCTCAACCGGAAGTGGAACCCACCTTCCAGCTGTCCTTCCCATCAACGTAGCTGTGTCATTCTGCTGACTTAGCATCGTCGTTGTCTGTTCCCGCTCCTCTCCTGCCTCATCAAATACCAAACTTTCTCCAGTCGCCGTTTCCACTGCAGTCCGTGAAGTAGCTGGCTCCATTGTAGAAATAACCATCGTACTATCCTCTTTGCCCATTCCAAGGTATGGGACACCTGTAGTAGAAGTTTGTTCTCCCAATATTTGGGTATCTTGGCCTGCTGTGGCTGTGGACAGTGGGGACTCTGTGGTTAACTCACTGACAGTCGCCTCACTTCTACTTCTCTCAGCAGTAACAGTTTTTCCAACCCTATTTTTCTCGCTGGAC
>JAHZNC010001372.1:0-17255 GCA_027744095.1 Zhuqinia jingwanae
AATAAAGTTAAAACGGAATGACGTTTTTTGAATTCGAAGAAGGTAAACACACAAATAGTTAACTAGGCAGTTGTTGTAGTCGATTCAAAGATGAGTGGGATCCTATCCCTACTGAGAGGAGTGTCGATCCCCGATGGATATATGCATAGTCATGTCATTGAACAAAATGGAATTGCAATGCAGAGACAGCAACCTTTGAAAATACAACTCAAAATTTAACAGCTTTCCGCTGTGTACTCTGGTGCCTCATCTAGAGAATCAGCGTAACGAGAATGAAGTTAATATAAAACGGAAGTATAAATTGTACTCGTGTGAAAAATGGTAAGATATACCATGTAAAAAAATGCAAGGAATAATAAGGGATATAACTTCCAGCCTAGAGAAGATATTATTGTTCAAATTGAATCATAATTATAGACTAAATGGTCTGTAGGTGCACGTGAGTTGATGTTCTAATGCTCTTATATGTACTACTCAACTACTGTGAGAATGGTGCTGATCATGATTCACGATCATGAATATTGTAAAGGACACAACAATTTATTGGATAAATGGCGAAAACATGATAGGAGAGTGAGTATACAGAGTGTCCACATGAAAATAGTCACATTTTGAAATTTTTCATTAAAAAAGTCCCAATTGGAAACAAGTGAGCAATATACCATTCGAAAGAGGGAACTCGGGAGTTTTTTTAGTCGGCATGTTAATGGCTTTTCTTATCAGGTTTCCTGAAAACACTAATTTACATATTTTTCACAGTTTTAACCACCGAAGAATGTTGCGTCGAACTAGCGGATCATTTCGAAACTTTCAAGGAAACTACCTTCAAACTCCTATAATTGACTGGTTCTTACTGTATTCAAGCACAATAAAAACCATTTTTCAATTTTTTTTCCACATTTTGAAATTTACAAAAACTTATCGTAAAAAAATTCTTTCGCAAAAAAATGTGAAAATCGTTTTGCGAAACTGATTTTCATACCCCACGCAAGCCAATAAGCATGTACACATCGAATGTAACATCAGTGTACAACGCATTGCTCAGAAATTTACAGTTTAGTATTAACTGATAAGCGTTAAGGTGAAAATATGCAAATAAGTGTTTTCATAAAACCTGATAAGATAAGCCATTAACATGCCAGCTTGAGAAAAACTCTTGAGTTTCCTCTTTCGAATGGTACATTGCTCACTTGTTCCCGTCCAGTACTTTTTTAATGAAAAAATTAAAAAATGTGACTATTTTCATGTGTATAATGGAATGTTGAAGAAATGGAATATAAGGTGAAGGAAATAAAGTTAAAACGGAATGACGTTTTTTGAATTCGAAGAAGGTAAACACACAAATAGTTAACTAGGCAGTTGTTGTAGTCGATTCAAAGATGAGTGGGATCCTATCCCTACTGAGAGGATTGTCGATCCCCGATGGATATATGCATAGTCATGTCATTAAACAAAATGGAATTGCAATGCAGAGACAGCAACCTTTGAAAATACAACTCAAAATTTAAATACAAAATTTTCATGTGGACACCCTGTATAATGGAATGTTGAAGAAATGGAATATAAGGTGAAGAAATGGTGAAGGGGGAAAGACAGATTTTTCAAGACCTTGAATGAGGCTGATTTTGATAGAGCCTGAACGCGTGTATAAATAAATAAAAAATGCTCCTTCCAGAATATTATTGATGTTCAATGTTGGCCGTCAGTCAATGATAAAGTAATTATCTTCGAACCTCGATTGTATGTATTCCAATATACCAACCTTTATCACAAATGAGAATGTAGTGGGCGAGAAATGACTTTGACATTTTAAGAATAAATAAAAGATTTGGTTGGCATCGTTTGTTCTCTTTGGACAATGGCAAAAAGAAACAACAACGGAGCACTGGAAAATTTTATGATGCTGTAAGACAAGCGATAAGGAAGAACAGAAATATTATATCAAATTATAAAAATCAGTAGTAGAAACACGCATTTGCTGGGCTGTCAGTTTACTTATTTAGTAAAACATTTTGCACGTGACTCTATTGATAGTGACATATGGCAGCGGGTCGTGTCAGCAGTCAGTGTGTTTTGTCGTGCTGCTGTTGCTGAGTCGAGGTGAATTGAAAATGGGATACATAATATGTGGGTCGTTTTTAACAACAATAATAATAATACTTTTCATGGCATGACATGTCACATGTTGCTGTGTTTAAATAATAGGGTTCTGGTTTTCCTCAAAAGAAGGTCAAATTGCTGTGCTTTATTATGCTAATAATCTAAGTACATTATTTATATTAATTAACACGCGTGTCCCGGTTTAATGTACAGTTTATTGATTAATTTGATTTATTTGAATGTTTTCAGGTAAATTTAGCCTTTCTGCTCAACATTCTCAGAGTGCTGATTATGAAGCTGCGGCAGTCCAACTCGTCGGAAACGCAACAAGCATTGTAAGCAAAACCCTTTTTTTAACTTTTTTTTTGTTCACGGCACATTTATATTTTGTGGCTGTGTAAATAAAAATGTTTTATTTATTTGTAAGGGAGAGTGAAAAAAACACAAAAAAATGAAGATAAAGATGCTTAGAAAAATTCCACTTATGTAGGTGTATATACATACGTAGGTAAAAATAAAAATGTTTGATGTCGTATGGTATTGTCTTGAGCTATCCATGCTTTCACTGGGACCTTGGCAATAATTCAATCAAACACACACACATATACACCCAGCCAAACCGAACAATGATGAACCAAAAACAAACTTTTTTCATGACTTTTGGCAACGATACCAAAAAAAAAGTTTATTTTGCAGCTGTGAAATTATATCTAAACATACATACATACATTATTATTCCTTTACATAAATCATTATTACATATGACATGACTTTTTTGGTTGTCCATTTTTGTCCAACCTTTTCCATCCCAAGCGACATCTTATGTTGACCTTTCATTTCTCTTTATTTTTCTTTTGCGCAGATGGTCATGTTTTACAAGATATCCATAATGTTCACATGTATATCACATAGGAAGAATAAGAAATCCTCACATGTTTCTGACATGACTAAAAAATATTATATGGCAAAAGTTTTATAGTTTTACTTTGCATGGCATACATATATAAGGCCTTTGGCATAAAGCAGGGAAAATTGAAAGTAGATGAGCTAACACAATGATGATAAATTATAGGAGCTGTGGAATTTGCAAAATGTCAGTTGACAGAATTTATTGCGAATTATCTGCTTCGTCAGGTTACAGAATAAGAAGACTCTTGAGTATTGAATTTCAAATGCATTCATCTTATTCGTTGGAACTATCCATGTCATCATGTTAAATGTTAAATTGTCTATCGATAAAAAAGGACCGGGATTTTCCAAAAGGGCATTCGCAATTCGTCGAGAAGTAAATGCTTATATAATCGCCTAAAAACTTTATTTATTGTCAGTGTGATGTTTCTTGTAAATTACCTCCAAGCATATCACATTCAGACAGTTTGGTAGGTACAAAATTGGACGAATTGAATGGGGGAAATAAAGAGAAGAAGTACACAATTTTTTGTAATTTCCAACTGTTGGTTCCAGTCCCGCTTGTAGGGAAAATGGAAAATTAGAGTAAATCGCGTTGTATATTAATGGATAAATGGGATTTGATACTGCAATTTGCGGACTCATACAAGCATCCTAATTTTGGAAGAAGGTCGTACACTCACCCAAAAAAACTAACCATTAGACTGCGTTACATGTGTCTAGGAAAATGTAAGGTACCTGCTTCAAAAACTTTCTAAAACGAGCATAGAGAGAGAAAAGGAAATTGGCCTTTGGAGCCCGACCACACGCACGGCTGGATACCCATTTTCAAAATAGGCACGACCGACCGTAACGCGGCGACAATTTTTTTCTCCACACGTGAAAGTCAAGAATTTCCCAGTTTGTGTTTGGTTGGTTGGTTGGATGATACTGCCTACTGACAAACTTTTGATTTAATTTTGCTTTTAGCCCATGCTCTCCAGTCTCACAAAAAACTTTATATGCAACTTTTTTATTAGTTTTTTCCACCCGCCTTCCGCCAAACTTGGCACGCGTTTTACAAAAACATGGAACCATAGAACTTGTCCAAAAATAAAAGTAGGCAATGCTGTAATACGCACTTATACGTTGTTCAAACAAATAAAATTAACCGAAATACAAACTGCATACCTATGCTTACGTTTGGTAAGCTGATTAGGGAAAAATTTTACGTTAGTACCAGCAAAAAGTAATCACATAAATTTGATTGCTAAATTGTGAATCCACCCTAACGGGAGAAAGTTTAAAAATGCGATATTTCAATAAATTTATGTACTTATTGATTAGTATATTGAATAACAGAGAAGAAGCATTCATTATTAATGGTATACTATACGCAGCAATTATATAGAATTGATCGAGGATGAGTGAAAGGAAAATATTAATTTATTGCGGTGGTGGTGAAAGCAGACGTTCACAAATTTCCTTGTTCCCAACTCTACGTTGACGAGGTTTTCCTTATTTTTTTGTATATTGCTTTCGGAATGGAGAGGTAAACAACGAATATAATGGAAAATTTGCGTCTGTAGAATTTTATTTTAAAATGAAGGCCCATAAATAATAAAAATAGAATAAAGTGGCGAGAAAAAACAGTAACGGGAGAGAGAGAAGAAAAAAACCTTATTATGTGCATTGAAAAATGTAATATAATATAATGTCAATCAAATATATTATTAAAATTGTTGTCTAAACCAGAAAATTGACGTAGAAAGAAATATTGGCCAAGAGGCTGCGAAAATACTTAAATTAAGATGTAGTTGAAAAGGCTCGATTTTTAAAGGAATTAATGATGTGTAAACCTTTGCTGTTTGAGTAAGACATTATGAGTCATAATTTATGACTAATTTTTTATTTGAGAAAAAGATTTATTACAAATAAGCTCTGTTGTTGGAATTCGGGTACTTGGAGGCGCTCTTTCATACGTCTCGCCAGGTTATTTAGGGATTAAAAATTACACGCTTCAAAATTTGAAATTTCGCAAGAGCGGCTCCATTTTTAAATTTATTCCAGGAAATATTTATAAAGCATGATGATAATAATAATTGTTCACGAACAACCCTCGTGCACGTGTGCCCATCTCCCATTTCAAATTAAAATGTGTTGTGATATTCTGATGAGGCCAATTGAATCATTCGTTGACAGACAGGGAGGGAAAGAGAGATGTCAAGTCATGTTTTAATTAAACAGCCAAGCAAGCTTTACAAATGAATCCTTTAATTCTCTCTATTAATCTATTGTGTTTCTATCTTTCAATTAAGGATTACAGCAGCAAGCTAATCATTAAATGGACATACTGATTGCCTTCATTTGGTTTTCTATTCTGTTTTCACTCTGATGATTAACAGGTTCAAATCGCAGTCCGGAAATTCGTTCGCATCCGCATTCTAGGAAATTCGAAGCACATCATCCTAGTCAAAAAGCCTATTCCGCTATCAGCTATGGACAATGGCTCGCTCTTCCGGGCGGGGGACTCTGAAACTCCTTCCTGTTCCCAAACTGTGAACATGGTGAATCCACCTTCACCTAGCAACATGCTTCAAAATAACAGTGCAGTCCATCCTTCCAGCCAGCATCAAAATGGGTATGTTAATCATTCGAAACTACAAATCAGTAGCAACAATAAAAATAACGGCAAATCTCAGAATAAAAGGATGACGACAAAAACAGTGCCAAAGACTGCTTATTCTTCACCAGCAGCTTCTGGTCCAGCCCCTCCACCTCTCATTGTTCGCAGTCACAGTAACGGGGTCCTCAAAGAAACTTCAATTCAGCAACAAAGACGTATTCATATTAATAAGCAACATCATCAGCATTCCAAAACTTCAGAGAATCAACGGTTTCTTCGTAACAGTAGTTGTTTTGGAAGTGATCACGGAAGCAGTGGTGATGGGAGACGACCTCTACTTCTCAAACATCTCCTTCAGAAACAAGACTCACAGGAAAATCCTGCCACCGTTACAACCACAATGTCTTCCTCATTTGAGGGTGGAGCAGAAGTATTAGTAGCCCACCAACAACAAAGCATTCCAATTACACCAATCCCAACGACTTCGTCAGAAACTAGCAGTACGTTCAATAAAAACAAAAGTCATGACGAGCAGCATCCTCATTCATCATCGGAAACATCAACACTTGAGCTATTTCCATCCAGTCAACAGAAGAATCATCAACATGACAATCAGACTCATCATAATCAGAGCAAGAGAATTAAAATCTCCCAAATTGCCAATTCCTGGCGAATGTTAATTATTCCTGAGCAGCTGCTGAAAAGAATGAGAGGACAGCAGCAGACTGCGGATGATCTAGTGCTATCAACATCATCGCCTGAACCAGTCCGTGGGTCCCGAATCACGATGAATAGCAATAAGCCAAACAATGCTGCTACTGTTGCTTATTCTTGTGGAGCTGCTGGAGTGGTGGTTAGAGAAGAAGACGAAGAAGAAGATGATGACGATGAAGGAGAAGCAGTTGAACAAGAGATTTCCACTTCAACTGGGGACGAAGAAGAAGGCAGAGCCAGCATTTCACGGGATTTTGTTTCTGTTGACATGATGAGTCAACAAGACAAAAGTGTGGTGGTGGACGTAATGACGGTAGAGGGAGAGGATACGAAGAATAAAAATAGGAATATCGGAGAAGTTTTACTTTCTGGAATTAATAATAACAGGACAGATGATGATGATGACGACGACGATGAGACTACGGTACAAATAGCTGTAGAAATTCTAACGGTTTGAGTGGTAACAAGGTGGTAATTAAAAAAAAGGATCATCCCACACCTTTATACAAACAAATCATGATGATCATAATGATTTAAGGAGAAGGTTTCAAGGTGATTGCCATTCCAAACCGCCTGAAAAAGAGAAAGCTTAAGGTTATGTGCCTGCATTACTGTTGCACTTTCATACTTAACTAATTCAGCTGAAACATGGTCACAAAATTAGCTGGATGAATAAATATATAAACACCCTATAAATTCCCCATATAATTATTTGTAACCGGAGAAATGAGCAAAGGAGGCATAGGTATAGGAAATTCCTATTAGGAATACATATGGTTGGTTGAGTAGGTTAACTGGAGAAGGTGCACGTTTCTTTATCAGTCAAATGTGGACCCGAACACATGGCTAATACACGAGACTCCAAAATTATATGGAGATTACACATAATGACATTCAAATGTCAATCTTTTGAGTCACATATTTGTGCACCTGTAATGGAATACCTGCTGAGGATGTATTGAATTGAATTGATTTATGTCTAAATTTGGTGACAACAAAAGATGAGATTTCCAACCACAAGACATTTAAACACCCATATCGTTAAACATTACCAGGTCAAAAAATACATACCAGATCATAACAACATAACTGTTACACAAACATATGGTTCAAGTTACATAAATTTCATTTCTTGATTTAAGCACATAAAATGTACTAAAAACAATGTATGTTTGTGTGCGGGGATGAGCCCATGTCATTTTCATTCATGTTGAGTAATGATAATAATGACAAGAATGAGGAAAGGTTCCCAGCTCTCTTACCACATCCATGTGTTTCTCATTTCTGTTATGATTGATATTAAGAGATGTGGTTACCATTTTGTCAGGATAATAAAGGGAAGTGGAGCTAGAGAGTGGGCTTGGGTAATGAAAACTACAAAAGGGGCTACTGCTGTCTTAGAACCTCATTCATTACAATGGAATCAAACGATAAAGCTCAGGATTATTAAGACAAAATAGGTATCTAAAAGTTCTTCCTGGTAAATAGGCTTTTGTGGTATGTGTGGAATGAGTATTCCGTCCGGAGAAATGGAGAGGAAGGATTAATAACAATAGTTTTAATCATCTGAAAATACTTGTGTGACTAGAGCAGACTTGATGGTTTGTAATTAAGGAGAAAAGTATAACGAGTATCATTTTTAGTACAGGTATTCATGTTGTTGGGGAAAACGTATTAAGTCTCAAATCTTTGGAAATGCCAAACAAAAAAATTGGAGAGATGTTTCAGTGACATAAATAAAATACATTTTTTATATACGCGTAAAGTACAATAATAATGGTGGCCATATGGATGAATGAACTATAGATTGTAGAATATGG
This sequence comes from Zhuqinia jingwanae, assembly GCA_027744095.1. NCBI lineage: Eukaryota > Metazoa > Arthropoda > Collembola > Entomobryomorpha > Paronellidae > Zhuqinia > Zhuqinia jingwanae. The sequence continues at coordinate 8,149 of JAHZNC010001372.1, forward strand.
AGCTGTTTTTTCCTTCAAGCCAAGAGGCAATTGTAAATAGTTCGCACAAAAGAAAGGACAAACAAATACTCTCGTCCACAGTGGCTCAGTTGTCAATTCTCAAGTTACATTTTTAGGTATTTGTTTGGGTTCACATGAGTTTAAATGAGGAGAAACGTGACTGTATACATGTACCATGCACGTATAAAAACTTCCCACTTGAGATCCGAAATTAAAATGTGTGTAGCATGGCTACATAGATCTATATTTCAAATAATGAATATGTGTCAAGCAATTAGGTTTTCTCTGACCTTTTCATCTTCCATGTTTACTTTTTTCATTTCTGTAAATACAAAAAATAGTTTCTTGACAATTTGTGCTGACTATATTCATGTAATGCTCGAGTACCTGTTGTAATTGTGGTAAACTAGTTAGGTTAGGTTAGGTATTTCAACTATTCATAGTAATAAGCTAGCCACTTAAATATATGGATTTATAGGAAATTGGAACGCTTATTACTTACATTATTGGCGTCAGTCATTCAAGTTGCGTGTATATTTCTGTGCTAGTTAATAATAAAATCATCTATCCCCCTGGCTCGGTTGAGCAATTTGTTTNGCTAGTTAATAATAAAATCATCTAGCCCCCTGGCTCGGTTGAGCAATTTGTTTTTATTGATAAATTGAATTGTACAAAACAATAACAAAAGGTTAATGTGGGTTGATTTCAGGACTATACAATTTAAGTTTTGAGTTTTACATTACAGACCTATAATTTTACTACCTTATGTTTTCCCTTTACTACTTTATTTAGTAAACAGTAAACATTACAGAGCTAAAGTGGGTAAATATTTACATTTTGGGCATAAATAACTTTCTGTTGTGTGGGATGAACATGGGATAACAAGGCATAAATGTACACACAAAAATACCTTACAAATGACAAGTCGTTTATCATTTTTCTACCTGACTACCAAGTACACTGAATAGCTGCTAAGATTCATTTCTTTCTCAACCAAAAAAACGAGATTTTAGAGCTAACGCCATTGCTCGAATGAAGGTGCTCTAATATGGTTGTGTTTGTTTAAGCTAATTATAAGTATGTTAGTTCATAAATAATGTAATGGCAATAAAACATGTAAATGTCAACTAAATTAGGTGCATGTTATTAAAAAAAACATAACACATGACATGTTATGACACAAATTATAAAATTTGTAAACTATGCATCAATAAAGATAATTACAGTACGAGATAGATAGATATATATGTTTAGTTGAGACATTTTTGGCAAAAAGAGTTGATTTATTTTTAAGACTCAAGCTTTCGTCAACCTACCGTTAACTTTTTCAAGAGCGAAAACAAGAAAAAATATGTTATGACACAAATTATAAAATTTGTAAACTATGCATCAATAAAGATAATTACAGTACGAGATAGATAGATATATATGTATAGTGTTAATTTCGGATCACCTAATGGAAAAATAATACAATATCTTGTACATATATTTAAAATAAAAAAAATATTTATAGTAATGTAAAGTAATATTATTTTTATGCTTTTGACTATTACCTATATTGACTATATGCGTATCTGCGTATGTGATATAGTATACCTACTCAAATTATACAAAATACATACCTATAACTGTACATAATACAGAGCTGTATGTGTTGTTAACTGCAAATTTTGAATAAGCGGAAAATTATATAAAAACCTGATTTTTTGGAACATGTACTAAATATTATGCATTGGTATAATAAGTATTATAAACAGATTTTGAAAAGTAAAAAAGAATAAAAACGAACATTGTTGCTAATTAAAGGTGATTAATATATATCATTTCAGCATTTCTTTCTGCGCCAACATGTTTATCATCGGCATTAATTTGTTAGTTGACTGCTTTACATAAAGACTTTTTTTTTAAATATGAGCTGCCCGAATGCCAGGTGTCCTTGTGTTATGAAAGTAAAAAGCTGTGTTCCCACTTCCGATTATAGAATGCCAAAAATACGTTTGTTACGAAAAAAAGCGCTACAGATCAAGTCAGTGAATATGTAATTAGCTCCATTTTAATTAATTCCTATCACTTTCAATTTTCAATCATTCAACCAGGCATACATATGTATATTATTTGTTTAATATGCTTGATATGAGTGGGCATCAATACCAAAATGTACTGACGTATAATGGCATATGTATAATTACGTATGGAGTTTCGTTAGTTCCAGAAAGGATGTGCGTGTACTACTGCTTTTCCAAAAACCTGAAATCTTTCAACCAAAAAGTTCAAGCAAATTATGTATATTTTTTATACATTCAAATAACAATAAACAAACAACTTTTTCTAGGCAAGTCGTTGCTGAACACTTTTTCCACTAATCATTCATCATTAATAATCGGGAAAAACGCCTACATGTGAATTACAACAATAGCTCATCTCTAATAAAATAATAATTGTTAATCAGAACACGTTCCCATTTTGTTGCAATAAATACCAACCGTCCAACCAAACACTTCAAAAATGTATTCCTGAATTATTGTGTCTACTTGATATAAATATAGTTACAAATGCATACACATAAATAATAGCAGTCCCACTTCTCTTGCAACGTGTTGCCTTCCTGGAAATTTTTTCACATTTTTCAATAATTTTTACAAATATATGTAATAATTCAAACGCAGTATTGTACCGGTTTCATCAAATTAGTGTGCGGTACCGTACCTGATCGATCGAGTAGACACAATAAAACATAAAAATGTTTTCAGAGGAAGAGATAAGGCTTGTTTTAGTACACAATTTTAGAAAACTGCTCAGATGACTTGAATAGTATATTTTATTTGTCATTAGTGACATAGTAAACTAAAAAAGAAGCACACATGTCTCAATAATTTGATTAGAACGGTGATGGTGATCCTTGTCGAAGTAGTGGATGATGGCGATGGGTATGTGGTGAAAATGACGTGTGTCCATTTCCCACAAGGAATGGGGACAAACCTCTAATTTTTAGTGCCATCAGCAACATACATACATGTAATGTGCATGCATTATACATTTATAATAGTTTAGAGCACTGCAATATCCATGTTACCGTTACCTATATCACATATATACAAATATATATATATTAAACATTTGGCGTTGTCTCTCGACCGGCCGTCCATATCCGCATTTAACCGAGAACTATTGACTATAAGGAATTTTTTCAAATTCTGTTTTCGGTAATCGATACCTGAGGACAAGAGCTCGGGTCCAGGTCGATTAACTATTTTAGTTGGATTATCACCAAACTCAGCACGTATATGTAATCAAACTATTAAACATTTTGATTACCAATATGAAGTTTATTTAGAAATCGCAATTAGTGAATTGTAATTAACTAATTAAAATTAACTTTTTGAGTCGTAATTTGATATAAAAGATAAAAAACTGGAAACAGTTCTTAACTTCATCTACTTACTTGGGTTTATTGTTATTGCGTAGTTTAGGCAGAAAAATTTAGTTGATTACATTTAGTGTATTGGACAATGGATATATCTTTATGGATATGGATTTAGTGTAATATATCTAATATGGTCGCATATGCAACAGCAGCTGCTCCATGGCGGCTAAACAAAAAATATGTACATATGTATACTTGTTAAACGGATGTATGTTTTTTTTAAATTTACGACACATCAGGCAATGAAGGGCAAGAACGTATACCAAAGTACATACACAGGCGTATACCGTCAATAAGTCATCCTCTATCAAAACGAAGTTTTCATTTTCTGTAAACCTTTTATGTCACTAAAAGACGTAGCATCTTTCATTTCCTGTTGTGAAGTTGCATCCAGACGTGTAATTTTGTAGGAGAAAACTTGACAGTGTATTCACTCCAAGTCACATTGCATGAAGCATATTATATTATGCAAGACCTTCATTTGTGATTCTTGTGACGTAACTTGTCTCATATTTTTTCATCTTCTCATAATATGAATAACTGACTTTTTCTTACTTTCCTCCATTTTCTCATTGACAAATTTACAGCCATTTGTTGAAACGCCTACACACATAAACCGTTGTATTGATCCTGTATAGCTTTCCGAAATTGTTAGCTCTTCAAATTTTCTCCACAAAACCAGAGTAATCGAGTAATGTCTACTCTACAAATAAATGTATCTAAATATCAAGTCAATGGTACGAGATTATTTTTTTGTGTCATTTTCTCAAATTGGAAAAGGGTAGCAGAAGAAAATTGCTTTCAACCTTTTTTGCGTTCATGATATCATTTCCAATATTGTTTATAGCTTCCCATTGTAATAAAAGTAAGAACAAATTTGTTTTGGTTGTGGGTCATTAACAGCACGCTACATACCTACACATCTGTCTGTCTATACACACACCTACCCACAGGTGAGTGAAACAAACCTTTCCAAACCTAAGGCATTAAACTAAAATTTGAGTTTGCTATGCTGAGCAATTGAAACTTTTACTGGCGTTGCACTACTGTTTACAACTGGCTTCAAAATGTTGGTTAAAGGATGTGATGTTTTTTATGAATGAGATGATTAAACAAGTAGCATGAGATTGGCGTTTAGCGTGAAGACAAGGAGCCATAATACACAACAGCAAGGAACTAAAACAGTTGTACTTGCAAGAATAGACATTGAAAGTTTCGACAAGTTTATATCCAAGGGAGAAAGGAGCTCTTCCTTGGATAAAAGACTCCAGAACAAGTACACAGCCACTATGCACGCAAATTTTTCAAAGCATTAACATGAGGAAAAAATCAGTACAGTATCTGAATCTTGGAGTGAGAATCAAGGTCACTCCCTACAGAATAATGAAATATGACAACAATTCTCTTTGCTTGTGTAGCATTTTTATTTTACTGTAAACTGTCGGTAGTACCCTAATGGAAAATTGGATTGGAGTTTTGGGTAAAGAACAAAGAGTTTTTTTCCAATTGTCTATAAGATCAGTAAAAAATAAAGGAACAAAAAAATCTATTTGGGATGTGCACAAGAAATGTGATTCGTCAGCCATCTATATTTCGGTATAATGTAAAGGAATTGCAACATGTGTGGATTCAATCTGACAGTTTTGCAAGGAAAATGTCCAAAAGCAATATTTCTGCATACAAATATTGAATGAAAGCAAAAAAAAATTTATGGAATAAAATGTAAATTCTGTTACAGAGTCTGAGTCTACAGTTTTATTTTTACAATAAGCATTACAATTTAATTTTGTATTTGTCATGAGTTTTTATTAAATTACCTTATGTACCTTATTTTATTTAAAAAAAATTATACCAAGAAATCAAATAAAGTGTTTGAACACGAATTGATTTTTAAATTTCCGTTTGTGAGGAAATCCCTGTTTTGCGAAATGGTCTAAATTATAATTGTTATTATTGTTATCAGCGGATCATCTCAGGGTGACGGTGGGATAGGAGTTGTTCAGTTTTCAGGTCTTGTCCTTTTTCATAAGCCCTCTAAGGTTGTAGGCGTGCTAACGACCTCTTACAGGATTAAATATTACAAAACTCCTACACAAAAAAAATCGGGCGTGTGTCATTCGTTGTCTGTATCTGTATTATATTACTAAAACACTCGTATTTTAAGGCTTACTGGTATTAATTTGAAGTGCCTTCTTGGGACCGGCCTAACATTTAACCTTTGTATATATTTTATACTGTAATTGTACTTTTAAATAAAGATATTGCTCACCTCAACAACAAAACCGCTCTTCGTGGTAGTAATTCAGTTGAGATTGATCCTTAGCTATGCAATTATAAACTATATATCACTTCATGTGAACATCAAATTCCAAAGTTTTCGTTTTTAAGGGACTGAAGTTGGTAAGGGAGCAGCTGTACAATATTTTCTAGGTAGACTTATATGTATGTATATTCCAAAAAAAACGACCAAAACCGCAGAGCAACAATCCAAATGAATAAATTGGATGAAATGAAATAAGTAGTACATAACACGAATTTCTTTAAAACATTTCGTTAGAAAACATTGAGCATATGTATGTACATACCGTATTTCCTCGACAATTAGAGGCTATGGAATTTGAAAACTCACAGACAAAAGGGACTGCGGTTTTCAGAGGGATGCGGATTGTCGATGAAATACGGTGTAGTAAACCGAGATATTATGTGCACATGAGTGGGTGAAGGCGTTTGAAAACGTGAGTTTCAGATTTGTTTAAACTATACATGATATCATATTGATGTTATTATGACTAAAGTTCAAGTGTAATGTGATAATATTGCTACGATAACAAAGTTTTATTTCCATGGTCCATTATGGAAAATGAAATAGTCAAGATTTTTTTTGCAACTATTCATTTTGTGTAGTTCATGTACATGTGACTTGCGAACGGGAAACAATACTTATTATATCGTCTTCTTAAAAAAATATTCAATAATAAATAGTATAAAATGACATAATTACATAATATGTAGTAGTTGTACATGTACATGGCGTGTGCGCCCAAATATGCGAGGATTCAGATTTTTTTCGCAGATATGGATATCAATGATATGATTTGCAAAAACTTAAAACCAAATTTGCAAGAAAAACTAAGTAAAATATATACAATTATTTCAAAGTTTTTGAATTTTTTAAAAATATCTTATATTATTGACAATAGCCATCAAAAACAAAATATTTCGCACGAAAATGATTGTCCGCTTTTTCTATTCAGTGTCAATATTAATAATACATCTAATTACTACATCGCATTACTATCGAGGTACTATCACTAATTTTTTCGTATTGTTTGAATTTCGTATGATGATATTAGTGTATTGCCCAACTCCTGTAACTTTCCATTCAAACTTTGATTAAAGTGAAACCAGCATGCTTGAATATCAGCATTTGAAAAGCTACTTTTCATCATAATATGTTATAATATTTAGCAAGTCAATATAAATTTTTATATAAGGTCCGTGTTATAATCGTCTTGGAATAGATATGGATACTATTGAGTCAGGATCCTATGGTTCAATACGCCAAGTAGTATTACCTGCAGGGCACACACTCCTCTTCAGGTTGACCTTTGATGGTAGGTGTGACAATCTTTAATAACAGTCGTGAGCAACTTTAAAAGTAGGATTTACGCCCAATAAACAAACGTACTCTACAACTGCCCATTTTGATCAACTGAATATTTATATTAACCTTTTCAAAAAAAATCACACACCACTTAATAAAAAATATCCTTGTGTATGTATAATTTTGCTGCTTCTTTGGATGTTCATTAAAATTAGAATTAGAGCTTTATTAACGTGTTAATTTATATCAGTTTACACTGTTTCATACTATCATCGAGGGGCAACTTTATGATATGAATAAAACGAATTCTAGCTGATATTCCAATCATCGTATTGTTGGATTTGGTTATCGCAGATATGGTAATTTGAATATTTTTTTCGAAGATTGGCCAAATTTCAGTAAAAATTTAAAAATCGCACATTTGGATCCTTGCAGATATGCCACGGAATCGTACATGGATATATTCATACAGTTCATTCATTCATGTACGTGCATCGAGTTCAATTACAAATTATGAAAACAAATATCAGAGGAAATATTGATCTCAATAATGGAAAAGAATAAAATTTAATTTCAGAGGATCTTTTCTCGGTATGATTTTATATAACATGGAAGTTTCCTGGTGTAATTACCTGTGTAACTCGCAACTCACGTTTTTGTCTTTTTAGTTCATGTGAACTTATGATTGGGGATTGAGATTACATCACTATGTTGACATCACGAATCGACATGTGATTAAATATTAAAGAGAAATAAGTTCCCTAATATTTCAACTGTCTATAAAAGTTATGTACACCAAATATGGTTGATACAATGATGTTGAATCTAGCACGCGATATGTTTGTCTCATACAATGCGACGTGCGTCATATTGTGCGATATACAGTACACCGTATCGTATCATAATATGTAACAAGCATATGTGTCAATACAAAAAAAACAGATTAAACAAAGGTCGTAAACACGTGCACACTTATTCTCTCGAATTTTCATTTCACAGCAGTTCAAATCTTATGAAACTACAAAATATGAAATTTCGATTGTGAAACCGACAGTAATAAAACTATTTTTTGAATCAAGTGAGGAGCAGAAGAAATAAATCTCTTTTATTTACACACAATTTCCTCCTTTTTCTCTATAATTACAAGTTCAAAAAGGATTCCTTATGATGTTCCTAAAGTGCAAACAAACGTAAAATGTTGAATGTATTCTTGTGTATTTTTTGGGGCCAAATGAGAAACACATTTTTGGAAAACAAGCAGCCTTGAGCAAAAAGAAGTAAACAACCTATAAAGAGAAATGGGTAATAGTAATGTATGTATGTAGGAATGTGTGTTTGTGTGAAGAATGTAATATGTGCATTTTGTTGTAGGATAACTTTATATTCTCTGGAGAGGTCACATACATATGTAAAGAGTGCATGTGCCACCGCCACCATGCCACAACCATCATGTCTCGTATTTAAAGTAGGTTTTACTTTAATTCAGAAAAAATTATTATAATTTAACCCACTCTCCGGGAAGCCGGTACCATCCCCTTCAAAAGCCTTCAGCAATGAAATCCTCCAGAACATACCTATATTTTCTTTCCTTGCTTTCTTTTGTCTGCATGGCTACATCAAAGTTTATTAAAACTAAGCTACCAAAAGAAAAGAATAACAAAGGACAGAATCAGCAGTGCACTTTGTGTATCCAGTTTCATTTAACCCGGCTTTTTCGGATTCTTTTTAGTTCTTTTCATTCCACTTCAAACTAATTGACAGACAAAGCTTGCATAGTCTAACCAAAGTAGCACACGCAATCTGCACGGTGGCAGCTGGAAAAGAATAATAATTTGCATGGATATGAACATTATATGAACCAAGGAGAAGGATTAAGGAATAAAATTGAAAGCTTTCTCGTGTTGATACTCTTCATAACTTTTTATTTCTTTAGAACACGTCTGAAGGTTGAAAAAGTGCACATACTGACACGCGGTAGCTTTTCCGACTGACATTGAGACTTTTTTCTGGTCAGCTATATTCTTGAGCTTTGTTGTCCCAATTTTACACGTCCAAAAGGTAGGATTTCCTAAATATGCT
>JAHZNC010001373.1:0-21965 GCA_027744095.1 Zhuqinia jingwanae
GTTTGCAAAGTATTAGTAAGGTAGAATAGGAATCCTTTTGCAAACAATTATTATTATTGGAATTAAAAGGCATACTAATTATATTGATACGATATCTACCCTTGACTTTATGATATTTTTTTTTATCGCTCAATCGATTAGCATTGCATTCATAAAGATTCGTTTGAGATCACCTACAACTATTAGTATACAACACGTACAAAAACAAAAAGCATTTCAATCAGTAGTCTATATGCTAATTAGAAATTGTAGGAAAGTTATAAATGCATGCAACCTGAGGTAAGGAAGTAAATATCGAATGGAGTGCCCCTTCTAATTGCAGGCAGCGTAACACTTTTGAATTTGTTTCCCAGTTTTCCCCATGCCTTTTCTAGCTCTACACTTTCCTATAAAATACAAATTACATCAAAATAAATCAAAATATCATTTTTCATTCCCTTTTCTCATGGCGTTTTGTTACAAAAATATTCTATTTCATTTTAGACAAAATTTTGCTTTTTTACTGGATTCCTTAAATTATACCGAATTAATAATCAAATCAATTCATCTAAAAATACGACCATACTCTTTTAACCAAGTTAATATATTTAATTATCTCTACGTTGTACGCACAAAATTCACATACCATCAGCGATACAAAACTTTATTTCAATTTAACAATAATAATGAAAATTGTCTTCTTTTGTTATGAAGGAAACCCTTTGGGGCGTTTTGAGAATATAGCGCATTTTCTACTTTTATTATTGCTAATTACCTCATTTATGTGTTTTTTCATAATTATGGATATTATGTTAGTTTAACAGCTTATAAATGCATAACAATTTTATAATCACCTTTTCAAAAATTCGAATGTAATTTTGGACATGGCATGCTGATTCCAAAGTCCATATTACGTACTACAAGATATGATTGATAACAGCAAAATATGTTTAGCGTTACTTTTACTAATTGTAATGTTGTAATTTGTAGAGGGTAAGGAACCTTTAGATAAGACTGATCATATAAAAAATAATTCATTTGTACTTTTTTTAATATCTAAGAAAAAACTGCTGTGTTCATGTAAGTTGACCGCTCAAATCGAAGTTTCAAATATTATGAACAAACCAATATCTATTTATGACTTTGGAGAGAAAAAAATATAAATTTTAGTTAAATATTATATACTGATTAGCTGGGTGTAGGGAGTAAGCTAATAAAGTTTTGAACTGAAGTGTTGTACTATGTATATAATATTCTAATTAATTATATATTATATTATTATTAAGTTTTGCTCTGACTGGAAATTGGAAGTAGTGGTTATAAAAATTCTGAATGCAAATTGAATTACGCAATATAAAAGTGATAAATGTAGCTCTAACTAAATAAAAACGATTTATGCGATATAATGCGTCAATAATGAAGGTATATATATATAAATATATAGTGATATATTTTATCAGAGTTAGTAAATTTAAAAACTGGTTTTGGTGATATTTTTTTTATCTAAAGAAGTAAAAGGATGAATTATACGATTATTAGTATTTATGATTATAGACTGCTTCGGACCTGTTGTTGTTTTATAATTATCTATAACCCATCCTCGTCTAATTGCCGGTAAGGTTTTCACACGCTCCACTTCTTTTCTCGCAACGAATGACAGTTCGAATTCCCTCACATTCTTTAAGTTTTCATCGTTAGTGCATCACGGGTCAGAGATCAGAATGGGAGTAATATTTCAACAATTAAAGACATTATTTTTACGTATTAATTCAAAAAAAACATTATCCATAATTTCATCTACGTTTTATATAATAATATTTTCCTTTATAGTTAACCTGCTTAAATCTTTATGAACGCTTTTAATTATTATATGAAGTATAAAATGCACTTTGACTTATTAACTATGATAATCCTGCTGACTTGCAAACTTTAGTGAAACTACACAAAATGAGTTTTAATATTTTGCACAGAACCACCCATGATCGACCAGGTAGGTATGTATTTTGATTTTGAATGGTCATTGACATGTTGCATGTAATTCAAAATAGGTAGGTACTTTACTTCAAGTGATAATAATGGAGGATCTCCATCTTCCAAGAAATAGTCAATGTTGATGGTGACAAGTCCATTTGGAAATGTTCTTATGTTGATGACACTGAGCCTTGGTCCTGAAAAGATGGATAAGTTATCTCCAATGGGGGAAATTACTTTCCTTACAAGCACTTCCAAAGAGTTGGCACCCAAATGTTTTTCCAGACCCATCATAATCTCCTTTTCCAACTTCTGAAAACCTGCGTATAAGTAATCCCAATTAATTTCGCATTAGTTTTTTTTTGCATATACTGCATATTGCATACAATTAATCTTAATCACATACCTTCATCAGTTAAATAGGATGGGTTAACTGTGAAATCCAGTAAAATTGTGTTTCCACAATTGCTCGCTGATAAATTTGTCATTTTGTCTCCAATTAAAGTAGGTATACACAAACAGAAAAACTTGAACTAGTCCTTGATGTAACTTATGAGTACAGTATTATGCTAAAAAAAGATTTGGCATGTATTGTAAAAAAAAATTGTTGTTCAATAAAATGTGTAGCTTGTAGATTAAAAGTCTTGTACTCTGGAATACTTTAAGTAAATTAAATTGGGAGGTATTTCAAATATAACAATAAAAAAGGTGAGATGGAAGTGTATTATAATGGTAAGAAGATGAAACACCCAAGCAAATCTCTGTCGCTCTAGCCATTATTTCTTGCGCTCTTGGTTGGGCATCTGCTCGTTATTATACGAATTGCAGTAAAGATGTTGGAAAGTGGGTCAGTAACACAGTAGTACTTCCAGTTTGATTCGTACACGTTATTATTTTACCGTGAGGATTCTGCTGAGTCTTTACTCTTTACGGTTTTCAGTATGTTACATATATACCGAAAACCAAAATTGTGTTGAAAGAATGAACCCAAACATTCTAAATGATGATGATAAGAATAACATGGCATGTACGTAATATGCTTCACTTATGGGAAACATACTGATCTTGAGATCTCTCATTATTGTGTAGAATAATAATAATAATATCGTCTTTGAGTTTCCCTTTGCTTACTTCCATTCCAATTACATACTACATAGGGCAAATAACATCTATCGATACCTATAAGTAGGTACATTGCGTATGATTTCAGTCACTATGTATGCTGAAAATTTCATGGAGCTCTTCGCAGTTTTCCGGAACCATTGAATACACAAATTTACGGATCTCGCCGAAAACATCGCGGATTCCTTTCACTAACTACTTTTGACCTCGGTGTTGTAGGGTTTTTTTATGAAATCGTATGAAAAAATACAAACAAAACAAAACAAGCAGACGTAGAACTACACTACTAGTAAGCAAATTTGATGGTTGGTTAGGATTCTTCTCGCTCAAATAATGTTCAGTGAAATACAAAATTCAACATTTTATTTTATTTGAATTGGATCTTTCCATATGTAATAATAAGTTTATTATTTTTTAAATTGTTGAGTCATGTTATGCTTTCACTTTTAACATACTCTTCATGATTAAGTAATTAAGTACATATATGTCATTTTTTGATTAGTTGCATATTGCAAATTTTCTTCGGTTAAACATGAGATTTTGAATACATTTTATTTTGAAATAAATTATTAATAATAATGCAACCATAAACATGTTTATACTCTCATGCATTTTTTTAAACTAAAAGTCTCTGTTTTGAGAAGACTTTGGTTTTAACAAGACACAGGTTGTCAATTTTTACGCTACTCCATTAAATGAGCTGTGTGCATGACTATATTGCACTTACTAACATAGTCTTTACTGTAAAATTATAATATCCTGAAATATGGATGGACAAAATTGATTTTCTCATTGTATTGAAAAATACACAAATTTGTAAACTAGGGACTAGATGAGATTAATAATATGCACTTCAAGAGTGCACAATGCTGCCTAAAATTAGTGCAGCAAACTGATATGCAATTAAAATGGCCACGAATTTCTACTAATACGTTATAAACTTGGTAATTAATTAGAATAATTTACATAGAGGGTGAGATATTAGTCTTAATATTCAAGCTTGCTCTTCTTTTGATGAATGATAGACTTATAATTAAATGTAGCAGACAATTAAAATTTAAAAGGTTAGCGATAGCATTAAATTAAACTCGGTCCGGTAGATCAGTGCGTAAATAACAAATCAAAAAACATTTTGGTTAGCAATCGGCTATTGAACACCAAATTAACAGATGGGTAACAAACCACCAAATACCTGAGGTAAGAGGTAAATATTTATTTACAATATACTGATACGGTAAATTTGAAACAGATTCAAGGAGCAGCATTGGGAGACTCCTTTGGCGTGTCATTTTCATTTGGAGGTGGTGGCTTGTTGGTGGTTTCAGCTTCGTTTTCCTTATTTTCCGAAGACGCCTGCGGTTTTATTGAATTTTCAGCGAGAGCGTTTCTTTCACCGATACGAATTCTCACGTCCGCTGCATCTTTTGTAAGCTTGTCTTTCAGTTCTTCTAAAAGTTCCTTTCGCTCGGATTGCAAAGCTCTGCAAAGCCCCTTCATCTTATCAAGGCTCTGCTCAGAATTTAGCAATTCACCTTGCAGTTTGTCGTGGTTTTCTTTCATCAACTTGAGAGCTTTGGTGCTCTCCTCCCACCTGTTTTGCCACTTCAGTGTTTCTTTTTCTAGGTCCTTGGTTCGAGTTGTTACCTTGAATTATGCAAACAATAATTATTATTGCATTTCGAGATAACTCTAGGCCATATTTTTTATGAAGATAAAATTTAATTTATACCGAAAACTAGCTAAAACATTTTGTAAAATTACCCTTGACATTTCAGATTTGAACTCCTCATAAGCACCATTTGTATCTTTTAATGCCTTTTGAAGTCCATTAAATTTTTCATCATAATTTTGCAACAGCAGGCGTAGGTTTATTTCCGTCTCTTTAGCTTCCTTCATTTGTTCTCGACTTTGAATGAGAGCTGTGGATAACTGTTGCATTTCTCCCAGAAGTTTTTCACGTTCTTGAGCGTTTTTAAGTTTGAGCTCGCCCAATTCCAGTCTAGCAGCTTGAAGGGCTGATGAAGTCTCCTCTATTACGGTTTTCATGACCTAAAGTCAAAGTTAAGATCATGACTTACTTGCAGAATTCAGAATGCCTTTACATAATTTTATCTTTTGTTTAATAACACTGACCTGCTCCCTCTCTTCGTAATGAGCTTTTAACGTAGCTATTTTTGTTGCTAATTGCTCGTTTTCTTTTCTGACCTATACATAAAAGTATACACAAAAAATAACCCGTAAAGTTCTGATTTTTCCTTGCATAGAAAGTATTTACTGGGCTGTGATACATAATAATATGTACCTGCATAGTCTCCGAAGTAATTGAAGCCAAATTTTCATTTATATTTTTTATGAATCCCATATTACTCTGTACTTCCTGGGCTAGTTCTTTTCCTTTCTCGTTTGCCTCAGTTATCTTCGCAGAACTTTCAGCCTGAGAAGGTGTGAAAATAAACAGCAGACAATTAACATGATTAATTCACTATATATTATGCAATTTCTCATCATCAATATGAAAGTTTCAAGAAGTTACCTTTATAAACCGATTTTGTTTTTGAAGCTCACGGCATAAGGCCTCCAGGCGGTCTTTAACTTGATTGGATTTTTTCAATTCGCCCTGCATGGACTTAATTTTTATCTCCATCTGCTTCATATCGCCCTGTAATAAATGAGATACATGCAGATTTAAATTTTTGCAAGTTTGCAAAATATATTTCCAGCTATAAACGTAGGTGGTACAAGTGCACTTACTATGTAATAAATGAGATACATGCAGATTTAAATTTTTGCAAGTTTGCAAAATATATTTCCAGCTATAAACGTAGGTGGTACAAGTGTACTTACTCGAAGTTTCTTATTTTCCTTCTGAAGACTTTTCTCTGCGCTTTTTTGGCCCTCCTCAGGAGCAGAGCTGGCAGAGGCGATGGGAGCAGATTGAACCTGAGGAGAGGGGGCAGTCGTACTTGCAGCACTACTCATTGTTGCTGATTTTGAAAATGAAGCCGATAACCTGTAATAGCAAAAGAACACAAGAAATCATTGTCAAATATGTGAGCGAAATGATAGTTTTTAACTTTCACTAGCGCAGCGTTAACTACAAACTCCTCGTATTGTATAGAATAGTGTACTTTGTTCACAAGTAGTAGTATGCATTTGTATGAAGACGTTACCTTTCTGGAAAATTGATCGCTCACGAGAGAAATTATGTCAATTTTACCAATTTCTCAACTGAATCAAATTTGATGGAGATATTATGACGATAAAGCGCATGAAAATGTATATCCGGTTAAATCCCCAGCAATTGCTACGCTTGTAAATTACAAATCAATACATGTAAAGGACCGTTTAAAAGGTGAACATGTCTCACAACAACAATCTTCTTCGATCAAACAACAATAAGTGTGAGAGTGCACGGAAGAATACACCAGATAATCAGGTCATCCAGACTACAAAACTGATGGAAGTAGTACAGGAAGCATAAATGAGTGGAAAGTGCATGTTTGGTCTCTCAAGTTTCCTTTCAGTAGTTTCTTTTTCCACCTTTTTGCGTTTTTTTTGGATGAACTTATCCGTGATAGTAAATTTCAACAAAAATCACATTTTTCAAACAACCTCACACACACACACAAGTAAACCGATTGAAATTTTGCTACGACGGAAGACGGAACACAAAGTCACATGTTATGGTTTATATGTGCTGATGCTGATATGTATACCTGTATACGGCGTCATGTTACGTTTTATATTGAACAACAACGGAATGCATTCTGTCTTAGGTACACACACACACACACACGCTACACAAACAACACAATATACTACACAAGCGGAAGAGAAAGTTGTTGCTTTATGGTGCATGGTGATGAAAATGATGAAATGCCGTTCATCCACGCCATCAAACGACAGTAATAACAGGGCAATAAACACGTAAATTGTTACTGAAAACGGACATATATAATAGGTAAAGTTATGAAGCATTTTTTTAAAAGAAGGTTTAAACTGATGCATTTTAATTTGTTGGCGACTTGTGACTTGGTCTTCCTCTCCCAAAATCAGTATGACAGTTCGCGGTGTCATCATCATTTTCTCCTTCATTTCTTCGAAGACGCAATGAATTGAGCAAGAGTAATATTTTTGGCCGATATGAAAGGGCATTTTCTTGGGAAACCTACATATCGATGCATATTAAATTCCTGAAAAATTTGTGTCTAAGAATATTTTTATAGTTAATAAAAAGTTTGACGCGCATTTTTGTAGTTTGTCATTCTGCCAATAATTCTGGCTGGATGCTAAAATCTGAAAAAACCTACACGAAGAAAATATGGTTTGTGCATTTATTCATGTAAACGGTACAAGCATTTTACCACGTACTACGTACACCTGTTCGGAGGCGAAAAGGATCCATTCTCGATAAATTATTCCGAATGTAAGAAAAAGGAAAACGGTTTTATGTAAATAACCAACCTGAATGGCATTTATAATAGGAAATCACATCGGTAGTTGCATAAACCTGTAATGTAAAGAAGTAAAACATCTTAATTGAGGAGCCACATTAATGTAGTAATGTCATGTTTTGGAGTATGGCTGGAAAATTACGGGAGAATTGACTCGACCAACGAGCACTAAAATCTGCATAGGTATTTACAAACCTGTATAAAAATATCATTTTTGCATGAGAACGCATATCGTACTCTGGACTGTCAAAGATTCTTGTATTGCAATTTGCTGTACCTATTCTATTTAGCTTTCCGGCTAAAAAATGAATATACCAATCAATGCTTGCCAACTCTTTTTTACCTGCTAGTGCTGCTATTCTGTCAATCTGCATGTAGGTGTACGGAATACGGATTGACCACTTTATAGTTGTTTAGCTGAAGAGGTATTACGTGTACAATGATAATGATCATATCAAGTTCTTTCATCGTATCAGTACTCAACAGATTCGCTGTTGTTGTTGGTAGGCTGATTTTAGTTCCCATTTCCCATGTAGGTACCTACCTATACATCCTTGCATTTCATTGCATCGCCGATCGCCAATGCCAAGTTATTCGTGGTTTTCATTTCATAATAGATTCCACAACTCTACAAGCAAAAGAATGATGATGATTAGAGCCAGGCAATACCACAACTCTACAAGCAAAAGAATGATGATGATGATAAGAGAAATGAGTTGTATTGCCATCTTGTAAAGTTGTAAACTTACAACTTATGCCACGGACAAGAGACAAGAACGAAAAGTTCAGCAGAGCTGGATCTCTCTCTAGTTGTACTCTTCATCTGCCTAGTCTAGCTAAAGCAATAATAACAAAGTAAAAACTTATAGGATTTTCCTGCCTACTGTTGTGCCTGCCTATCAGTATTCAGTTTCAGTATAATACCTTGCCTACTCGTTTTTGGGGCTAGATAGAGGTTTAAATTGAATTGATGTCCGGCACGGCTGATCTTAGATGATGATGATGAGTTTGCTTGTTTGCTTGGCGAGTAATGTACTTGTTATTACATATTATAATACTACATATATATACGGCATTTTGGCATAAAAACTTTTTCTCTGTGACTAGTTTGTTTGCAGCAACAGCAAAAATGCCTTGTGAATTTGGAGTACATTTTAAGAGCTAGAGAAAGAAAGAAATGATGATGCATTGAGTGTTTTTATCTGGTGGAGACCGACTTGTTCCTATACAAATACAAAGCACTTTTGTGGCTGAAATCAGTCAGCAGCAGTTGAAAGTTAAAAGCTTACACGTTGGCGTTTGCCGTCTTTGTGAAAGAAATTTAGTGTAAGTAAATAAACTTTTTTATTTTATCACTTTTTTTAGATTGTAAAGAAATTCTCAAATAATGTGGAAAGCATTTTTTATATGACGTATTCAAACGGTAAAAAATGTTTGCCCATATTAAACCCAATCAATAAATTGAAGGGTACTTTTTTGTTTTCTCTTCGTAAGTTCAATTTCTTGTAGTGAATATTGGTTGGAGCAGTTGCTTAAAGCTGTTTGGAAAAAAGTGTAAATTTTTATTTTGTATGGTGAGCGCAACAGCGTTGAATGTGAAATATGACGAGCAAATGTATTTAATTATTTGTGTGATAAGACTGTTATTAAAAGCGATCAATCGGAAATCGATAAAATGTAGTTTTTGATCACCGAGTAATAGGTATCATAGGCAACAGGCAGCAACCCAACATTTTTGCTGGGTTAGTTGAAGTACATTTCTTATCAAATTCTTTTCAGGTGGGGTTGAAGGACATACCGTGATAATCGTCCTGCTTTTAAGTGTCCGAAATTTTAACATTTATGTTGTTTAAAGGTGGAATATTCTTTTTATCATTATCGTCAATGCAGAATTGCAGAAAGAAAATAAAGAAATATACTAATTCGTTCTCTTTTAATTTAAATTAATTTTGCTTGGTTTAGAATGGAGAAATTTAACCCGAAGACGAGCAGAGGGTTTCTGAAACGGATCTCATCATCTTATAGCATAGTACTCTATTTAGGTGTGCTATGCCTTTTATTTAACTCGTGCGATACAGTTGATAGAAGCAAATTTAGAACATGCGATCAGTCTGGATTTTGCAAGTGAGTTAATCCATCAATCACTTAAAACCTTTGTATGTTTGCTTTAAACATGAGCTAAGGAATTGTGATTTATATTTTATTTCCTTGCTTGTAGACGACAAAGGGTGGCGAAGGATGGCTTTTCAAGTTATCAAGTGGACCTGGCTAGCGGCCAAGTTTCCTCAACTTCAGATAAGGTTACATTTGGTGTTGTAAATCCAAATGGGGGTCATAGGTTTGTTCTTGACGTAATAGCCTACGAGGACGGTGTTTTCAGGGTGAAAATGAACGAACAGGCACCACTTCATCCACGATTCGAAGTGCCTCATGTTATATTGCCTGAATTTAAGACTATCCCGTATGATTATAATAATTTTTCTGTATTCTTTACCCATGAATACTTGGTTATAGTCATACTAAATTAATGTAAATTAACAATCATATTTTAGAATGGAAGTGAAAAAGGGCGCTACTTCTTGGACACTAGTAGTTGGCAACTCTGAGGCACAGGTGTTCGGGAATCCTCTGAGAATTGATTTCATTTCTGATGGTAAAAAGGTTGCCGTCTTTAACGGAAGGAGTACCCTCAAGTTCGAGCACCTGCGAAACAAACCCGACGTGTAATTCATTAGTTCCAGTTATATATATATTTTTTAAAATATACCAAAACTTGTAATTAATTAATTAATCAAACACTTTGCATTATTAAGGAATGACGAGCCAAGAGATGGCGATGAATCACCAAATGAAGCGCAAGAACCGTCCATGTGGGAAGAGTCGTTTGGAGGAAACACTGACAGTAAACCAAGAGGTCCTGAGTCTATTGGCTGTGATATCGATTTTCCCTTGACACAAACTTTGTATGGATTACCTGAGCATGCCAATACCTTGCTGTTGCAGGATACTACGTTAGTATATATAGTATATATTTTTATACATCTATTAATTGAATAACTACTTTTTCCACATAATAAATTTAAATTTAAATGTTTAGTAATGGTGATCCTGTGAGACTGTACAATCTTGATGTGTTTGAATATGAGCTTGACAATTACATGTCCCTATATGGAGCCGTGCCGTATATAATTGCTCACAGGTAACACTAATATAAGACAATAAATCGATCTCATGTTTTGTACCTTAAATTATTGATATAGTATTTTAATTAACCTTAATTTTTTTTAAATTGATTATTACAGCCCTGAAAAAACTGTCGGTGTTCTGTGGTTAAACGCTGCTGAAACATGGGTCGACATTGGCGTATCTCAGGGCGGATTAGTTGACTCCATCGTTAATTTAGTTGGAGGTAAGCTTTTAGCAGAAAATGTGTGATGTTGGTGTGTTAGTACATAGTGATGTTGGAGAATAATTTGACTTCCTTGTAAATTTGTTCTACTATTATGTATTCTAAACTAGTATCTAGGCATGGACTTCAACTTCATTGCCAAACAAAAACATGACAATATCTTTACTTTTTAAATTTTAATTTCCCTTTACTGCGTCATTGCTTTTACCAAACCACAATCGCTTTTTTAATTGGGTTTATTCATGATTCCGCTTATACGCTATATATTTTTTCTTATGAACTTTTCTTATTATTTACGTATATCGGGCTTGAATATTTTCTGTTTGCTATGCAGTCCAGGCTGCTGCTTGTTTTGAATTAGTTTGGTTGGATTATGGTTATTTTATTCTCTGCTATGCATATGGGTTGGAATCGGTCTTTTTTCTTTTTGTAGAGATGATAGTCTTTGCCAAGAGCTCTGTTGCTAGCTTGTGTCTAACGGTCAGCAAGGTTTTGGCCCCCGCCTTAATGGGACTATGTGACACCATGATAAATTGCTCAATGAAATCAAAGAATAATGGAAGACATTTTAAAAGACTTTTCGTACATATTATACGCATTCTAACAATGATTGACTTTTATACTTTGTGATTGTATTCGTCACTTCAAGAATTTGAAAAAAAAATCGCAGAATCACACACGATTATCCTTTTCATCCGATCGGATATCATAAACACATTTTTCTGTTTCTTTAACAGGGTCCGAAGAAACCAAGGAGGGAAGATCACGCTTTATGAGTGAGTCTGGAATCATTGACACGTTTTTCTTTATGGGACCAAAACCTGCAGATGTAATTCGGCAGTATGGCAGATTAACGGGTACCACACCACTCCCTCAAATGTGGGCAATCGCATCTCACCAGTGCAGATGGAATTACAATGATGAAGATGATGTCTTGTCTGTGGATGCCAATTTTGATAAGCATGATATCCCATATGATTCCATTTGGTTGGACATTGAGTACACTGATGGGAAAAAGCAAGTTATTTTTCTTTCTTTGTATAGTTTTCGCAACGAGAAAAAATAGAGCTGTAATGTGGGATTTTTTTTCTTTTGTGTAGATATTTCACTTGGGATTCTCATAAATTCCCTACTCCCATCGATATGATGCATAATATTAGCTCGAAAGGACGAAAGGTGGTAACTATTCTAGATCCTCATATTAAGCGTGAAGGTGGTTATTTCTTGCATGATGAGGCTACATCTATGGATCTTTACGTTCGGGATAAAACTGGCAAAATCTATGAGGGTTGGTGTTGGCCAGGATCTTCATCTTATCTGGATTATTTCGATCCTAAAGTTCGACAGTATTGGGCAGATTTGTTTAATTTGGAAGGAAGATTTGCCCAGACTTTGGATACGTACATTTGGAATGACATGAACGAACCATCAGTGTTTAACGGACCGGAAGTGACAATGCCCAAGGATATGATACATTACGGAGATTGGGAGCACAGGCATGTCCACAATATGTATGGGTACATGCAGGTAAACATGTTTGCTGATTGATTGACTTCCTATACCTGAAGATAAAATGTATGCTCCGTGCATTTCTTGAACAGACAAAACTTTCCTTAATCTGCGTTTCTAATGATTTGTAGGTTTGGTCCACCTTTGAGGGGTTGTTGCAGAGATCTGAAAACAAATTAAGGGAGCAACATCTGTCACGGTATATTTGCCCAAGGGAGTTTGGTATGACTTTTACAACAGCCACAAAAAGTATGATGCTGGTACACACTCCATCAACGTTGGCGAAGATTCGGTGAGTGTAAAATGACAATAATAACTGATGATGTGATTTATGTATAGGTACCGATGTGTTTATGTATCTCCTTGATAAATTGGCTTTGTAAATATATAATCATGTTATAAACTTTTCAGATCCCAGTATTCCAAAGAGGTGGAAGTATAGTCCCTACCAAGGAACGAATTCGGCGTTCATCTGTTCTCATGAGACGAGACCCATACACATTATATGTTGCATTAGATGCAAATGGCCAGGCGTCTGGAAAACTGTACTCGGATGACAACGAATCCTTTGATTACCGCGAAGGAGAGTACATCCTTGTTCAACTGGAGTACAAGAATAACCGCTTGACCTCAAAGTTAGTTTTCTAAATAAATGTAGCACACATGATGTTATGCATGATTTAGCTTGTTCTATAGTTCTCATGATTGCCTATTTCAGGGTTGTGAATCAAAAGTCCTCGTTCAAAACCCCTGAATGGGTGGAACGAGTAGTCTTGGTTGGATTGAATAAGAAGCCAAGCAGTATACAAGTTCGCAGTAAATGTAAGTGTTATATTGATGCAAACTTTCAAATATTATAGCAATGTAAACTCTAATATATTTGGATTTTTATTTTACAATTTCAGCTGTTGGTGAAGCTTCTCTAGAATATGAGGGAGATTCTGTACTTGTGATAAGAAAACCAGGAGTGCTCATTTCAGAAGATTGGGAGATAGAGATTGCATAATTTAATTAAGTAAAAAATCATCTTATTAACTTTACAATTGAGCTAATCGGACTACATTTCAGTATATTATGTGGGAGCACACAACAAACAACTATATACAAATACCTGATATAAATGATATGTCATCACAAAATATGTTTCATTGTCATTATGATCAGTATCTTCGATCGGCTCTCAAAATATATATTATATGCTTTAGATGGATCATATAATAAGTGTGTATTTCTTATCTGTGTGTGTGTAAAGAAAAAAACAGAAGTCTGAATCAACAGTCATTTCTTTACAACGTGAAAGCAGATTAATTTATAGTTAATAGAGGTTAAAATTATTTAACATTCACAGAGTAGGCATTACCAATTTATTATTGTTTTGATACGTCAAAATTGGCCAATTCGTCTTAATTTACAATAGATTTTACAATTTGAAATAAATTTGTACGAATCCGCTCACATTCGTGAAATTACTTATGTATTACGTACATTCTGGCGGGTGTACACAAACCCATTTGTAGATTGTTTTGAAACATTCCGATCTTCATTTGAATATATAGTATAAAATTAAATAAGATTGATATTATTATGAGGAGAAATGATACAGCATTTAAATTAAACGTCATAATAAACATAAAATAGTAAGATACCCGTGATGTGCAAAAACCTATTTAGTTTCATATTTTACCAAATCGTGTATTTATTATTGTTGTTGTCTCAGGCTTTTGTCGCAGTCTAATATTTTATGTGTAATAAAAGCAATGTCCGATGTTCTTTTTGTTTTCTTTGAATTATAATAATTTGTGTCTTATTGTCACTGTAGATTTTTTTTTAAACTACATATACCAAAAATTATCCGCATTTCCAAACGAGTACACCCAAAGTCCCCAATGTAAACATGTACAACAGGTGTCTTTTTAAGTAACTTATTTCAAATCCAAATGCTTCCCCGATAATGACGTTCCATGATGACCCATATGTTTTATCCAAGTGCTCTTTTATTAATTTGCATGCATTCTGAAAGTAAGAATATTCAAACAATGTAGTTTTTTGAGGATTATTGTAAGTGGATACTGTTTATTTCAGTGTAGCATGCTGAGCTGACTGAGCTACCTGAATGTCTGCACTATTGCGCTCCACTGTTGATGAAATTAGCTCCACTATTTCTGGTTTTGTATCTACGGGTAAATCTGTCATCTGAAAGTGAAAGAATTTTTTTTATATCAGGAGCTGTTTTATCGGGTTCCCTGCAACAAGCAAGTAAAAGCATCAAAATTTCTTACACGTATTAGTGGATACTGCCCAATTCTTTTTTCACTTTCCCCTTCATCTTTCTTAGGTTCAGAATCTGCATCCGCCATAATATTTTCTCTAGTACTAAGAATGAATCTCCACTTGTAGGTGTATACAATGAGCACTTGCGACAATAAAAAGTTGTACGGCAATAAATGTTCTTGCAACAACTTTTATATACTGAAGTGTCGTAAATTGTTTTTTTTTGTTGTTTTTTTTTAACTTTTTACATTTTATATTGAATGAAAATAAGAGGGGAGAACATATTTCGGTAAGAAATTACTTCTGTTTAATGATTTTATTCCTTTCTTAAAAAACACGCAATAATGCTGCAAGCGCATAAAAAGACACTTGACAATTTTCCCACGGTATTGTGCTGATTGATAGGAAAAGTATAGGAAATTAATGCAATGAATTTTTCGCTTGGAAAAGCTCGTAGCATAGTGGGTTTCCCTTTTAATTTAATTCGCATCGATCAAACAGAAGTATAATCCATTTACAATCTTCAGAATGCTTCAGTGCAAGTAGCTAATCCCAACCTCGCTGGATCTACCATGTGTCTTGTACAATACGCTTCCCCATCCCAAATCGTCGTTCTTTCCAAATATATTTCTCGTACCCAGGTGGTTCGTTTCTTTCTGCTGTGGGGGACATTGCCGCCAGTGCCACTGTCACTGATAATGGAATCAATAAAAACGTGTCATAACGAACTTGAGGATATACATATATGTATCAACCTATAAACCAAAGGCAAACAAAGAATTGAAGTAATTTATAACGCATTTACATGGCTGTATTAGAGACGGGTACAGGATTTGTGGAATCTAAAATTGGCTTTGCTTCCGGATTGGACCTAGTCATCCAAACGGGGCAGTCTGAGATTTGTCCTGTAGCTGCAACGCAATAATCCATGTTTTCCATTATTTCTTTCATTACATCAAACTTTGGGACAATGAATTTATACAGCTCTCTGCTTGCTAATGGTTCAATCCTACGCATTTAAACATAACATGTACTTTACTTCAACATTTATTTCATTCTTTGCAGGTGAAAGTACGACTTACAGTATATATTGCATACCATTTTTCATAGATTGTCTTGCTAAATAGCTCAAGGAAGAGTACCGAAAAATGGTGATGATCATTTGGAATCTGAAAATCTTCGTAGCAGTATGAATGAGCATTCAGAAATATTTTCCAAGCAGTTTCAATGAGAGGCTCGAAATGTTTAGATTTCATATTTTCTGGAATTGTGATGTCAACTTTCTGCCTAGGTAGTAGCAATTTCCCTGTTATCTTAAAGTAATAAATCGCAGTTTTGATTATGACGATAATCAAATAATCCCCTTTACATCTTTATTATATCTAAAAGCTAACCTTTCTTAGGTCGCATCCCAGTGGTTTTGATTCGTATACAAATAACCTTGCCCTTTTCCAGCACTTTTTCAACGTTTTTAAAACCCTATCGAAACTGAGTTGATCTACTCCTTCAACCCCGTAGAAAAAATCCTCATTTATAAACATCAGAAGTGCGTCTGTAGCCACATCAAAGAATTCCGCAGGGACATAGTCACTGTTGCACGTTTTCTTTATAATGTCTCTGGAATGTGTGACAATTTGACTCATTTGATCCAGAGACTGCAATCTGGATTCAAAAATTTTGTCAAATCTTCTTGTTGCAAATCTTCTGAGTTGGTCAGTCAAGATTGCTTCGTTCAGTGACTTGGCACACTGATTGTTGGCAGGATCCAACCAGTAATTCTTGACAAGTTCCCTTGTAAGTTCACCACAAAGAGGTTTTACTGTTGTGGTTGGTGGAGCTGGAGTCGTTAATTCTAATTTAGGATGGCAAAACGGATCTGAAGGGTTAATGTCGTTGCCATTATCTGGATCTGGACATGGAGTTTTTATAGGTGGCAAGCAGCTAAACTTATCTACAAATGTTAAATAAAAAAGTATGCATATTGCATAACATATTGTAATGTATGTAATATGTATTTTTATATCCCCGTACCGTTTGGTTGACGAAAAGGATAGCAAGCATCAGCTTTTACAGTTAAATTAGAATGACAACCTTTTTCTACATGAATTATAGAGTTCCAATTCATCGTATTCAAGACTTCTAGCAAACGAACATTATAAGTACATGTGACTCTTTGTCCCGGAACGGTAGGTTGCAAACAAATGCTTCCACCTCCATACCCGTACAATGTCCATTCTGTATTTGTAACGGTAATCCATGAGCCCAGAGCGTCCACTTCTAACCGATTATATTCATTGTGTTCACTGTCAGCAATTGTGGTTGTCATTAGAGTAAAGTTTTCTTTCTGAAAGTGACTAATGGATGGCTCGAAAGCATCTCTGTAACTGCCGATATGTGCAGTCTGTACTAACTTTCATAGTGCAAATGTACATTATTCTTTTGAAACAATGAAACAAAGTAGATAACCTTTAAATAAAATACTTGGTGCGCTTACATTCAAGCCATTCAAACGAAAACAGTAGTTATTCCCTCCGATAAACAATGCAGGTTGTCCACAATACTTCTCGTAAAACGCCCATCTAAATTATGTCAAGTTTCATTGTTACAGGACGGACAAAGTGTCATATAATATTTTTAAAGTTTAATCGCCCCTACTCACACTCCGGTTACACAAGCACATTGATACTCAACTGCTATTGCATGCTTTGAAGAACACACCGGAGCAATTTTCCGATGTTACTTGATACTCTCCACCCCCTCTTTTTATTAACAAAAGATTAGCTGATCTTGCCCTCACTGATAGGATCAAGGATGCACAAATGAATGCAAGAAAAATGCAAGGGTTCAATCGACAGATCATCTTTTGAAATAGCTATTGTCGCCAGATCACCATTTTATGTCATCTACGGGGTCTAATTCAACTTATGGCGCATTATGTACTTGTGTGGTTGTAAAAATAGAACAGTGTACTACTGGCTTTAGACGGGAAGGGGAAATTGGAAAAATAAACCTTTGTTCGTTAGTAACGCAACCTGAACTCGAAAAACGATTTTTTTCCTCTGCTAAAACTTGCTATACATGTATTTGCGGCATAAGTGCGACATATGCAAATATGTTCATGACGTCTTGTGTATTGGAAGATTTAATGAAATTTAACTGGAGAAAATTTACGTCGTGTCAAAGAACAAAGAGATCAAAAAGAAAGAAGTGAAAGGTTTCGTGTGTGCATAAAGCTGTACTTTCTGTGTTTGAGTTCTCAAACACGGGTATGTATGCTGGGTTTTTTCATAATGCTTAATGTTGTGTTGTGTCTGTGTCGTCTCGTCATAAAATATCTTTTCTGTTTTCTGTCTGCTCTGCCTTCTAACTTCTAGCCTCTGTATATACCGGTATGTGTGAAGACATAGAAAACTTCATTTTGAGTTTATTGGAGCGTTCACAATCACAGCCAATAATAGACCAAAAAATTTCGTTTCATATATTATTGCATATACCTACATCAGATGCGGTTTCAGAATTTTATCCAAACCGATCAAATTTAAGAACTCTTAAGAATTTAACAGCTTCTTTAATAATTTAATGCACATGATTAGTTTTAAAAGTTTTTCGTGGACTAACAACTGTAAAGCTAAGTGCAAGCTACTAACCTAGTCCACATTTAGTGAAGAGTATAAAGAACCGACAGAAAGGTTTCTCCAGGTAATAAAATTTCTTTTAAAGTTTACTATACATTTAACTAAATAAATATCGTCTTACACATTTTGCTCTTACTTTTCCAACTATGTATTTATTAAATAGGAGGACGCGTAACAATAATGCCTTCCTCTGGACACGGCGGTGGGTGGTTGATTTCTCAATCAGAATTGTTTGAGCGACTTCGAATTATCGATACAAAGAATCAGCCAAATGCTTTAACAGCATACAAGTCTATAATCAACATTTGCGGGGAAAAATGTTACGCGTGGTGCAAATCCAAGAATGCCCTTTTGGTAATGAACTGTGGAGAGGTTTTCAAGGCTGAAAACGTACCGCTGGATGTATCGGACATCCAAGAATGGCAACTGTCGCAACGACTTGGATTTGAAGTTACTAGCATTGTACCTTATTCGACAAAAAATTCTCTTGGAAGCACCGCAACCAGCGTACTATTATGGGGAAAGAACGGATTGGCAGTTATAACCAGTCAGAATGCAGATACTTTAGCGAATGGTTCCACAAGCAGCATATTTCCGGGCGGAAACGTACAGTGTCTCGTTAAGAAGACAGTCTTGCTGGGTGAAAAAACTTACATCGACCATCCTAACCTAGAAGTTATCCAAGCCAAGTGGCTACCATGCACTTTCGCCACTCAAATACAGACTGTTGTAGTGTTAAACTCGGATAATTACTTCAGATTTTTCCAAGTGGATAATTTTAAGGGGAGGGATGCTATCAGTTGTGGATCCGTCTGTGTGGAACCCAACAGCGTCAATTCAATACCATTCATCAACAGATCAGGAAGATTTGCAGCTGATGTGGAAGACGAAAGTGTTGTTGATTTTGGTGTTGGACCGTGCTTGCCAAAATCAAAGTACTATCCTCTCTTTGTACTTAGAGAATCTGGCTGCGTATCCTACGTTCTTGTACGATTCGTCGGGAAAAACAAAGCTTTCTTTTCAGAAGCCCATTCCATACTGCCTTTGATTGGATATGACGCTGAAGAGCGAACAGCAACTTCTATCGTAGTGTCCGACCAATTTCCAGTATTTCTTGCTATTGGATTCACTGGTGGAGTTATTACTCACTCTCTTGTGTTGCCAGATTTTGATGATAGCGTCAGTGACAATGGGAAGATTGACCATGGTCAAAACGTCGAGGAAAAGTTTATCTATGAAGGACTCTACATGATGGTCAAGGAAAGACTAGATTTGGACTTTTTATCCGCTTCAAATATGAGTAGCAGCAGTTTGAAACTGGTTGCTGATCCATTGCATAATCATAGGTAAATATGGTCAAATCCTTTTTTTCAAAACTATTGTATTATCCAATGTTTGATGCATTATGCATTCAAAAATATTAATAATTTGTATTTTTTATGATTACAGGTATGCATGCGTTCATGACATTGGGATGCACGTCGTTACAGCAAATTTTTATCCAGAAGTACTCAAATTCTTTGAGAATGAAGACACTGAAGATTTTCCTGAAATTACAAAATGCACATATCAGCTTTTACTCCGATGGAGACTTGGAGATGAAACCAAACCCCAACGAGATCTTATGTCACTTGCTTTCTCCCACAGAAAGCCACAGAAACTTTTATGTGTTCTTCATGATCTCCGGGCTTTGATTTTTGAATTACCAGACCCATCACTTGCTACCTCATTATCATCATTATCCATTCGTGTTCAAAATGCCGACACTGCCAGTCGCGATCGCGATTCCCAATCGGGAACATCTGTAAATGACAACTTGTTTGCAACTTCCTCAGATATTCCTGAAACATGTGAAAGTCTTGTGCGACGCTCTACAGTCGAACCGTATCTTTGTAGCACGGAAGATATTCCCATAAAAGAGCTGGAGGAGTACGTCATGCAAACAATCAAAATGAAATCAGAGCGTTTGGGTGGTATCGACGACGGAATGCAGTACCTGATGAAAACAGTTGTGGCTATGCAGGATAAAGTTAAGAAAATGGAGGAATTTATCCATAATCTAAACAGTAACAGGGGTGACCTACAACGAGCTGCAGAAACATTGGCTGAGCGTTACGAAGAATGTGTAGAGTTAGATGAGCTCCATGTGAAAAGGTTGGAGGCGATACTTTCCAGATATCATCATGCTACTCCCGTTGTTACTGATAAGGAGAAAGAATGGGCTAAAGTCATGGAAGCTATCAGAGATGATCTCCCTAATTTGCGCTCTGCCGTAGAAATTTTGAAGGAGAGGATGCAAGATAAGGGCTCCAATGTACATGCCATGAATGAGAC
This sequence comes from Zhuqinia jingwanae, assembly GCA_027744095.1. Taxonomy (NCBI): domain Eukaryota; kingdom Metazoa; phylum Arthropoda; class Collembola; order Entomobryomorpha; family Paronellidae; genus Zhuqinia; species Zhuqinia jingwanae. The sequence continues at coordinate 20,685 of JAHZNC010001373.1, forward strand.
GTTAACTAGTACGCAAATGAAACAAATCAAAGAAGAACTGAAGAATCAGAGTGAAAGCTTAAATGCTCTCTCATATAGTTTAAAGCAAATCAGTGAGCACATGTACTATCCAGCACTGATGTCCATTCGACCTACAAATTCAAAACAGTAAACTTATTGAATCTTTTTATGTTCATGATAATCGGTCAAATAAATTGAACAAGATTGAATTGTTGTATTTTCATACGAAAACGTGACATTAACTTACACATTTTATGTATGTATCTATCTTTAATTATTATTCATGTATGTATTTATTAAATCAGTATACTTGCAAAAATATAATTAATTACACTACTTGCGAATAAATTGTAATCCTTTTTATGGTTTCGTTCTTGTTGTGCGGACATTTCTCATCTTTAAACAAGCATATATATATTTCGTGTAAGAATTTTCACTTTACATTCGTTTCTGAAAATTCCACAGGCAATATGTCATTTCATTCTTTTCGGCAGTAATCGATGACGATGTGTTGATGTAGCTTTGTTGTACAATCATTCCTAGAAATCCCGTCACTAGTCCCATCGGTGGGTGAAATTGGTCATGTGCTTCGTAAGATAATTTAGTTTCTTCAAAGCACGTCAACACTAATTGTCCCTTTTCCAAAATAAACTTGGCAGCACTCCACGCTGAAAACATAACAAGTATAATGACAATGAGAGTTTTGTGCCTGATCGTTATGCTTTCACATAGCTAGTAATTGATCTTTTACCTGGATAGCAATGTTGTGGAAGTCCACTGATCCGAACAACCCATCCAAATTGCTGATCATCAAGTCCTTTAACAGTCTTTTCCGTACTTTCATAAGTAAGCCTGTAAAATGTTTATACTCAGTATTACGCGTGCGCACATTCTTTTTTAGTAATTTAGTAGCGTGTAATTGTTATTTATACTATTTACACGAATTCTGTTATCACTAAAAATAAACAGCTTACAATACCGTCACGAAGGCGCCTTCTTCCATTATTGTTGCTGATAAGAAGAAAACAATACAGTGTGACCGGTGTAAAATTGAGTCCACTGGAAAATGATTTCGGTAAATACACAGCTTATGATATGCTAGGTTAATTGTTGCAAGTAAGGCATTTTTGCTTTAGATTGCTATTACCAGTACTTACAAGGATCACAATTTGTGATTTACAAAGTATCTGATGGGGATGTATCCACTTTTAACTAATTGTAATTGTTGCTGTTGTTGTAAGGTGTCAAAAGGTTGGCAGTGCCTCTAATGCATACATGCCA
>JAHZNC010001374.1:0-23896 GCA_027744095.1 Zhuqinia jingwanae
ATTTTTTACAAGCCTTTTCAAGTTTTCTTCTAAAATTTAATATTATGAAGCTATCAGTCGAGTAGCAGACGTTTATGTTAAATTTTAATGTAATTTCTTACTTCAAAAAATGACACTATACACGTTTCTTTCTAAATGTTTTTTTTAACATCTAGCTTATCTAACTTATTATTTCATATTTTAAATTTTTGGGTTGCACTAATCAATTTCCCGTACTTTCTTAAATATGATTGAAAGCTTCGTATTTACATGTACTGCGAATATTTAATTTAGGATTATTGACCCCCCATCCATTAATTTCTGGAAAGCGAAATAGGAAAAAAATTAAAGAAAAGTGGCAACTCATGTTATTTGTCTCAACTTGTCAACTCTCAAGGTTGACCAAAAAGTATACTAAAACTGAGTGATTGTTAATGAAGAGTACTTAAAGCCCTGTATAGTATAAAGTGACCTTGTAAAAAAGACAATTTTCCATGTATGTAAATACTACAGATATACTCATCATAATATATGGTGCCATAATAAGCGGAGAAGGATTACCAATAGAAAACATGGGAGTGGAAACATGGTTTTCAATATGGATGTCAGAGGAATCGTTTATTTGACATTTTCAAGTGCCAACATTTCATTTGATTTCTTGGAGATGACGGTGACCATAAAATTTGCTTGAAAACCTTTTAGGTAAACAACACGTGAACGACAGTAAAATTGCCAGTTTTGCTATAAATGCACTCTTATGCAAACAACTCAACCTTTTACCGTTAACATATTATGGATATATGTACATATGCCTAATAAAAATATGTACACGTAGATATTATATACTTTTTTTTAAGGGAAAACTGTAATTGACAGTAGGCAACTCACCATTTTACGACACAACCCTTTTTGTCGTCTGTTGTGAGTTGTGATATTGTTTTTTTACAACCTGAATTTATTCACAAGTTTTACAGGTCATTTATACATACGTCAGCGTGAAGTGTTGTGAATCACACATCATCACACTGTTTATAAAAACAAGCTACATATATTACTACTACCTCAACCAAAATCATACAATTTTGTACACCGACAATGAACTGTCAATTATAATAACTGCTACATCATCTATGCGTATTCGTACTATGTATGATCTTCATTATAGTTACTTCCACTTTGTCGAAGAATCTCAAGACAATGCGGAAAACAAGAAGTGATATTTCCTCAATCATATAATAAATGTAATGTGCAATAGAGTACGAAATCAACCCATACGCACAGATTATACATACTCTGCATATCATTATATTTATATCATAAAATTGCCATGAATGCATGAATAGCATTAGTACATTTAGTTACCTTTTTACGATCAAGTCATAAGTAAAACACTGTAAAGCAAGATGATATTATTGCCTACTACTACACTGTGAAGCAAGTTGATTTTGTTTTGGTTGATTTGATGAAAAAAAAATGTACGGTACGATGTGGAATGAATTGATTCATCATTGCTTAAATTGGCCATTCGAAATTTAGTTCACTGTTGACTGTCTGTTATAGTTATAGCGTGTATTTGTATGTGCGTGTATTTTTTTAACAGGACTGCTTCTGTGCAATGCATAATATCTTGATTGACTGCACACAAACAAAAGGTAGGGTTGTTATTTGGAGCATGGCATGCTTAAAGCATGTTAAGTATTTATACTCATCCAAATTAACTGGCTTGCTAATAATAATGAATAGTTAAAACCTGTTCGATTGAAATTTACACACAATTATGTATTATTAACATAGGCACATCAATAACAACAATATAATAGCCGCGTCATAATTCTTTCGTAGAAGATAGATTTGTCAAAGGATTTTCACTTATTCTAAAAATACATTAGTTTTTTTGTCTTTTTTTTGCTATGGTCTACTGACTCGAATTTATTCGTGCGTGATTTTTCCAAAAAAAAACTGCCCTTAGGTTATGCCCTCTAAACTTTTTTCACTACGTCTCTCAATCTCTCTCTTCAAAAATGGAGTATGCGTAAATAATGAAAATCGCAAATCATATGGATCATCATCGTGTTATAGGAGGATGATGATTGATGATCAATGATTATTGCAATATCACACCCGATTTTCACAGGAAATCTGATACGGATGAGTAAAAAACGGATGACTTCTTGTTGTATGCGTGTAAATTATGTGGGTATTTTTAATCTGTTTTGTAATTTTTTACACACATGTGTGTGTGTGTGTAAATATATATTATGGCTCAACCATCTTCACCAGGTGTGAAGACGACTTGCAAGAGAAAATACTGAAAATCGCACAAAATTTGTAACGCATACTCTAGTTTTCAAGCTGCTATAAGGACATGTTTATTACAGGGCCTTAAGTCTACAGTACACACATTAGAAAACTTTTTCGTTTTAAATCTAAAGGAACCAATTACCGTAAACATACGTGTCGCATGGGTTTTATGCATGTAGCATGTAGCCATAATGTTATGTTCCAATTTAATCATGCATATATAAACAGAGAAGGAGCGGACTTTATGTCACTCTCGTAGTTCACACCCGTTGAGAGAAATAATGAAATTCGAAATAAACTCCTTTACGTAACAATAAAACTTATTTTTTTAAACTTAGGTTAGGTTTATTTTTTATGTTAGTGGCTATTGTAAATATTTCCGGACATTTTCCCAATGGACAAATAAATGGTTAAATTGTGAAGACAGATCACAAAGATACAAGTACAACGTAAAAAGCTTAAAACTACAAATTTACGTTTTAATAGTAAAGTGTGCTAACTTTACTGAGGTGTACTTAAGTAAGTGTGTGTGTGTGTATCCTGTGTGCTATAAATTTATTACCAAATAAAGATGTTACAATGTCGGGAATTTACCACAGCCCCCACCGGAAACGCTACCACCAATACCACCACCGTGCATTTATCCGGGAAACATGGCAGTAGCAACAAACGACAACGGAGAAAATTAGTTTCATACAAGGATGGCCTTGTTGAGAACATATTGCTTCTATTAGTTTTATTCCTTTTTTTATCAGTACACTGTATCGGATTGGCTCACGGGGGCCAAGTGTCACCTTCATCTGTAACAGGATTAGGGAAACCTAGTTCCTCATCATCATCTTCGTCTGGTAAGGATGGTGGTGGTAGTAGTAGTAGAAGCGGTGGTAGTGGCGGCTCAGGAGCTGCGATGGATGATGGTGAACTATCATCCCATCATCATCCCCACCATCAACATAGTTATCATCGACAACATCGCCACAGCTCCTCAGGCAAGAATTTAGTCCAACCTTCACCATCGTCCTCAGTTTCAACTTCCGCTTCTTATGGATATCAAGACTACGGTCCACTAAGTTACTACAATTCAGGTATAGTCTCAGTCTCCCCCACACAAACACAATATAAAAACAACTCAATGCTTTACTTATATATATGAAATCATTCCATTCTTCTGCCCGAGCATGCATGGGTTCCTAGATTTTCGTATTTTCATGTGCACACTCAGAAAAAACAACTAGAAAATAAGAAATCAAATTATTTATGACAATTTCCAATCCTCTTTCACTTATTTTTGTCCTCAGTTTTATTGTACTTGAGTACAGCTCGTCTTTCCTTTTGTAGCAGCAAATATATATATACCTTGGAGTTAGAGAGCCATGAAACACAATCATCTAGAATGCATTACATTTTGTGTAATATTTTATCGTCCGTCACCGTGTATTAGAGATGTGCTTAGTTTCTTTTATTTTTTCTTCGTCTACCACAGACGCTTACGTGGAGCCTCGACACTATGACAGACCTTCAAGGGAATTTAGCGCTAGATCTACCAGTTATCCAGCCATGGTTGCAGCAGCTTCAAGTTCCCAAGCGGGATTTGCTGGTAAGTAAAACGCAAATACTCGTGATAGAAAGCGAGAGAGGCTCCTGAAGAGATATAGGATACGGAAACATGATATTGTTGTTATTGTATAATATGATATAAGGATGTACATGATCATCATCAGAAAGTAGATAGAAATGTATAATATAAGGAAGGACTATAGGTATACAGAATGGGGAGCTGTGGGAGGACGGTGTAGTCTAGCTTGGCTGAATGAATGGTTTTGGAGAAGAGGATAAATAGATTTTGTGGATCCCGCTTGCTAAATAATATATTTTTTTCCACTTAACTATCCACTGTCCATGCATTCAAATTGAGAGAGAGAGCATCAGGAGATGAGGTTGGTTGAAGTGAAGACTAACTGCGGACGATATGATCATAATCATACATAATACATAGGACAAACGCTCATATTCAGGGCCGACATGATAAGAAATTCATTTGAACATTTTTTCCCCTTATGACTTCTTGACAAGAAAAATGCATTATCTCCACACACACACAAAAGTCAGATCAAACCCATCTCCCTTGAAGCCCCAGAGATCAAAGTAAAGCCTGTGATCTCAGATTTTTTTCTCTTTCGTTTTTATCTATCTATCCACTTTCAGAGACTGAATATGGAGGATTAGCTTTAGCCACCGGGCATGGAGGGGGTCATACAGGACACGGACATGCAGGGCATGGAAATGCGGATAGTGGTTACGGACATGGCCATCATACGACGTAAGTTTCAAATTAACTAAACACTGTAAATAAGTAGCACAAAAAACGGGCGACAACAAAGCGACTTTTTTTGGGAAAGAAATTTGGTTAAAGGTGTTAGCAGGAAAGCGCAGACTGATACAGCAGCCGAATTAATAAAATATTATCCGCTATACTCATGGACTTAATAATCAGGATGGTATTTTACCGGATGTACCGTATGACGGCTCATTGATCTAAATCAAAATGAGTTATTTTGCTTCGTTAATGATCGTTACGGGATGCAAAAAGTCGAGGATTTATTGCGATTTTCTGACACAGCGAACAATACTTTAGTATTATATGTGTACTATATATTGAAATATAAGTGTGTTATTTGTAATTTTGGATTTGCCCCATTTTCCCCGTCTAGGTTTTATAAAACGGTTAATAAGCTGGATCAATCCTCACTTGGCTTACTTGGATTACTAGGATTGCTTTCCCTTCTCTCGGTAAACATCATCATCAATAATTATTGCAATCGTTGCTAATTACCTACTTTAATGCATATATACTGCAGTAAAACTGCAATCCTTGAAAATTGGATAAAAATGAAAAGAGATCATTGCATATATATTATTGAATCGTACACTACCTACCTACAACAAACTAATCTTGCAACGTGAAAATCCTTGTTCTAGAATGTTCTCATGCTTCTCACCACCACTGCCAGAACTACCACCATGATGATGATAGCTAGGGATCTGAAGACAAGACCCAAACGAGACACAATGATGCTGGTAAAAGTGAAAGAGGATGAATACGGCGAAGATTTCTCTCGGAGAAGTGTCGTTGAACGGCTGAGCCGTTTAATACTCCCATCATTGGTACAGCGTGATATAATAGAACAAAATTAATAAGAATACATAATATTATAGATTCCATGTTGGAACTCATTTCACTAGTTTTTATAATCTACCTAGGTATCTAGCTCAATGATGAAAAAAGTAATTGAAAAAGAATGGAGAGCTTATAGAGTGATCCCATTTAATATCATCAAGTGCAAAAAAAAACGTTCAAAATAGCAATCATAATAATTTATTGCTGCTCACACCCAATCTTTTAATGATTTTTTTTCTTAGAGAGCGCAATAGATAAAGAATGTTTCCATATGTTATATTATGTGATAAAAAATTATAGTCTGGAATTTAGAGAGTGTGTGTGTTGTATGTGCTATCTTTATAGAATGTCGTCGGACATGCAAAAGACGGGAGAATCCCACTCAACTGCACCTATCAGGAAGTATGCAAGACTAACAAAGCTTTGGTTCAAGTGTTTGGGGCTGATGAGGGTCGACCCGTAGCTTCTGTATTGAGGTAAGTACTCTACCGATGACATTCCGTGCTGAATTTCAGCTTGTTATCATGCTTTTCGTTGGCTCTTTTGAAAAAAATATTACGTCTGTGTATGTGTGCAAGTCTTTCAAGTGCTATCCTCCAAATCTGAAGAGTTTAACGCTTTTGTTAAAACTCGTTTCAAAATGGATTCACAGGAAAAGTAGTGCGAAATGGCTCCGGAATAATTTTGGCTCTTGTAGTAGAATTGTTTTGTTTTTCTCTCCAAAATTGGACACATTATTTGACGAAAATATAATAGGTCACAATCCCAAGTGAGAGTGTAGAACACGACAGATTTTTTAATATATTCGAGTGCCCACTCACAACTTTTTGCGTAACATTGTCAATATTCTGCTAATAATAAAATTCCGGGCAGCTGAATATCGTCCAAAAAGCTCACTTTGCCCCTAGGGCTTTGTAGTGTTTATATCATTCTTTCATGGATAATCCTCTCAAAATACTCTTAAAACGTTCCTGGCTATTTCCTTCATATTACAATCCTTGCAATGTGTATTTTCCCCTTCACTTTTGTGTGTGCCAGTGAGTGTGTATCTGCTAATTTATACTCTTTTGTGTTTTTCTATTTAATACGACTCATGTCCCACTCCAGCACGGCCATCACAAAATTGCTAGCAAATAATAACGGAGGTGGCAGAGGCACTAAAAATCCTCTCCAAGGGCATCATGAGAGTGGTAAAACATCACGACCACTTTTGCTTGAAAAGATGTTGAAGGAAGCTGGCCTAGCTGGAAGGAATGGAGAGGACTGTGAGCTAACTTATCCCACATGCCGTGCTTTGAGTGATACCGATGATTACTCTTTGAATGGAATAAAAAAGAGTGGCTCCTTCCGATTGCCCTACTTGGTTTCACCTGAGCATGCCCTGTCTATTATAATGGGTCAAAGTGTTGGATAGTCGACAACAAGAAAAGCAACCTTTGATCATTTATTTATTTGTTAAATACATATTTATGAATTTTTATTTTATTCATCCCATTTTATTTATTGTATTTTCCGTTAATGTTTTTGACTTGAATGACATGCATAATGACAGAGTGCGGACTGACTAAATTGACGCATTTGATCCGTACAAACTATTACGGGGTATCCTGAGGAGTTCTATTATCTCAACTAGCTACTTGACTTAACGTACATTTATCGATATTTAACATAATTTGACACGTGACAAAGGACAGGTGGACACTTTTTTAAACGTAGACGTGACGTTAGAACGTAGTTTTTGTTGCCATGGCGGACTTTAAAAGACTGACGTTTAGGATGCCAACTATTTGACTTATTAACAATCTTCCTGACAATGATTTTACTTTCAAATGGACTATCTTATGTATACACAGTCTTCAGGGACATTGCAAAATACTATATTATCATTTATCGTTGACTATATTACAATGTTCAAAAAATTAACTTAGCTTCTACATTTTGCCTTGTTTTCTTTCGTTATGCCGAAATTTACGCGTTGCTCTATGCAAAATAATTTGGGCATGATCAAACAAAAAAAGAAACAATTTTACTGACTGGACTTAGGACAATAATGTGTGATGTGATTACCATCAACTCATGAAACCTACACAGTCACACTTCTAACAACACAATGAGCGAAACTCGCACTCGACTGACCAACTCGGAAATACTATACATGACATTTTATTTATGTATTTATTTATGTAATTAAGGACAATTTATTTGATAGACGTGATGCTTTATTAGTTAATTTGACTTAATGTTTGCTTTCTGACACAAATGTTTGACGATCTTGTTACACTTTTTTGAAATGACAGATTTGTTTATAGTACGTACACCTAATATTCAATATGTAATACTTGTGCTGACGACTCTACCAATCGCTAACGCATGTAAACTAACATGCATTTTCTAATTTGATTATATTTGACGGGATGACGTGACACATATTGACAGTAAACCATGTTAAAGTTGTAATAAATTATACAAAAAAAACTCTTTTACAAATAGTTGTTTATCTCTGTATATTAGTATTATTTATTTTGTTACTACGTTGATTACGTTCACCCAAACAATTATAAAATAGAAATGTGACTGGTTACGCATTTAAAAATTTACGATATTTACCTAAGCAGATATCAATCAAAATTTTAGCATCAACCATTTTAATTTCCTGCGTCCTGTTTCTATTTCACAAATATAAAAGACGAATATGTAAGACGATGAGTATTTTACAAATAAAAATAGTCCCATTATTTGAGGGCAAATATGTTGAGACGAAATAAATTTGCGTTTACGCAACAAAGCATCCGTTTGCATGATCAATGTGATCATTATCACGTACGCTATGCACAAAACGTATAATTTACGAGAAGACAATAAAGAAGTAGTGCAACTCACTGATTGATGTATGTGATGATTTGATGAATCAAATAAAAACGAAAGTATAATCTGTCAAGCAATAAAACATAAAAACTTGCAAGTTTGCTTTAGACGCACCATAATATCTGTAGAGGAATAATTTGTAGCAGTATAGGTTATGTTATAATTATAATATCATAACAATAATATTGTTTGGTAGTCGTAATGGTTGGTAAGGGACAAGTTTTCAAACAAAGTCGAAAAATTTATTGGTGCATAATATATAGCTTTCAATCCTCGTGGGTTTACGTGCGTACCTTGATATCGAAGTAAACAATTTTTTTTACACACAAGTCACGAGATTGAAAATTAACTTTATCGCATGATGTAAGGCAAGATGTATGTAAGTATTATGCACACATTTTAGGTATCTAAAAGAACTAGAAACATCGATTTTACATCAAAGTTTACAAGTCCATAAGTATCACAAGCTTATTTTTCTGACTAATGTGCAAATTGCAGTCAATTTTAAGGCAAAACTTTTTTTGTAGTCATTTCATAAAATTTTATCGACATTATTATGTAGGTATATTTTGGTAAGCTTATCAAATAGTAAACACAAAATGCATAATGCGATAATGATCATTCAAGTTCCTCCTCCTAATGCAGTAAATTTACAATGCAGCGGTTAGTATGCAGTATACGGTGGTGAGTGAGTGTGGTCGAATTGATGAATGTGGAAGTAAGATGTAGTACAAGCTTGAAAGCAGATTCTTTCGAGTCGAAGATAAGTATCTTTTTGTGAATCTTTTAATAGGTTATCTTTTTACAACATAATTTCACTTATTATTATTTCAATTTCCGTTAGTTTATAGATGGATAATATGGACAATCTTCATCGATTACTCTTAATTACTACATCTCATATTATGTGGTCCTCTGCGACTATAAAAAATAGCTGCTATAGCTTTTTCAGCAAATAGGTATCATTAAAACTATTCAATAATTGCTTTGTTACAATTATTATTATTATTATTTTGCTGCGTACTATAAAAATTCTTCGCCCATACTTTGAACATGAATATTATTGTTTTTCGTTTCGGAAGTAATCAGAAAATATCACATTTATCAGTAAGATCAAAAGATCATTGTAATTGACAACAGGTTTTCTTAGTCATGTCCGTCAGTCAGTATAGTAGCAGTATGGGGCAGACCTAGTAACCTATATGAACCATCAAAAATAACAAGACAATCTTGCTGAACAGTCGAAAAAAAACATACTTTGTTATGTAAGCACTCGGCACACGCTATATTTACTAAGTACATCATCATTTTATTTATTATTGTTATTGCCTGTTATATAACGTGTAAATGTAGCATACCTGTAAAAAAATTCAATACAAGGAAGTTGCATAATCGTGCTAATGATTTTTTCCTCTAAAAAATAAAGGGGATATGTTCCTATTTCTTTGGTTTTCGCATTATTATCAGGAAGAAGGAGGGCCTAACCAATATTTTTTTTCTTCTGCGTAATAGTAATAAAATCCCAATAATATTGCTGAGATCAATACTGTTGCACATACATTTCATTGCTATTATCACAAAACAAAGGAAAATTCCTTCAAGTTATATTAGGGATTGTATACTAGCAGACTAGGCATTTAGTTAACTGCTCATGTGCTGACATTTTTTAATATTTGAATTTGGCAAAAGATAAATGAATCTTTTATTTCTATCTTGACTCTCCTCCTGCAAGGCACACACCGTGACACTCACAAACCCGCACTCGTGGAAGGACAAAAACAAATATTCATATCGCTCGGGATTATCATAAAAACCAACGATCACATCATTATTGTCCTTCCTTCTTCCATATAAGTGAAGTTTTTTTTCAGTTTTGTTGCTTAAACTCTAAATGCCGAGGAGGAATTTCCCCGGCTATACTAAAAAACGAAGAAAACATATCGTGTTTATTCTCATCAGCAGTTTCCGAACTTGTTGAAACACTAACAATTTTGAAGTGGAATCGTCAAAGGATTAATTAAAGTAAACACAGGAAAGTGTTCATTCCTTTTGTGAAGAAGAAGACCAAAATTCAAGAAAGTCTTTTTATTTCTGCGAGGAGAGAGGGATAAAACAAAGAGAAAAAACAGTGAATAAAAAAAGTTTTTTTATATTTCATTTCCGGTGAACCTTTACATTACAAGTTTGTACTATATAGTGTCTGCAATTCCATTTTTTATCGAGTGTGTATGTACATATATATTTGTAAACAGACAGACAAAATGTCTTACAAAGTTGAAAAAGTTATCAACAGTACTTTACTACCCGGTTCTTACATTGCGGATGGAAGATTTTACTTGCAGCGAATGATTGGAGCTGGCTCACACGGAGATGTGTTTTTTTCAAAGGATACCACAACGGATGAGGTTAGTTTGTTGTGTGTTTTTGTATAATGCATATATATATATATTGACTTTATGCTTTATGCTTTCGCAGTTTATTACAAGTTCCCTATCATCATATTCTTTCTCCACCACCACTCTATTACTTTTCCATACATCATTTCATTACTAACGCCACCACAAATTCCGCGTACTTTGTTCCAAAAATCAACAGCAACATCGAATTTCCTTCCCCTGTATTTAATTTGCTTTATGCCTTGTATACATATAACCACATTTTCATTCTTATTATCGCCACTTAAAATATATTATTATCATGCTTTTATAGTTTTTGCATATATAATTATGTATTTTTTAAACAAATATTAGGAAGTTGCTGTCAAGCTGGAAAGCTGGGATACGCCAATGATGTGCTTACAACATGAAAGTAACGTGTACAAAATCTTGAACGGAGGTATTGGTTTCCCTACTGCGAGGTAAAAAGCCAATTTATGTACTACCAAATCACACAAGTCCTATATTTATTCAAAAAAAAAATAAAAAAACACAAAATTTATTGTCTAATTGATATACTTGATGATATGATAAGGATCTAGCTCTAACGTGACGTTCACTTTGAATAATATATTACTACATGCATAACAGTGGTTTCAATTAGAAGTGAATAACCAACATACCACTTTTTCTGACTGACTGCTACTTCCTTATAGTAAACACACTTGCCTTGCCAGACGGAGCCGAGGAAATTACGCCGTACAATGTATACTTAAATTGACATTTACATGCAGTGCAGGGTGCCTATGCATACTTTTGACACATAGAGCACATATGCTATCTTGAAAATAATCTACATTCAGGTTACAAATACATATTCTAGTAGACAGCTTGTAATATGCCTGCAGATGCCGACCTTCTCAAATAACTTTTGGGAACTTTAGTTATAAAAATAATTTTCTTTTACTGCTATTTATAATTTTGATAATTATGACACACAGAAACATGTCATGGACATACACGCTCAATATATATGTGTTGAAACGCAAATGCTAACAGTTTGTTTCTCGAAATAAACTTCTTCTTCATGATTGGACGGAAAGGACTCTGCACAACGGTAATTTTCTTTTCCACGCTAAAATGATAATTTTCGCCCAATAAACTAAGCTTTGTTTGTCTTTTGGTGAAGTGATTCACATTCACTGTTGGTTTTAATGATGACGACGTCGAGTGCATTTCTCATGTATTTTTATTGTGTGCTTCAACAACAGATCTACATGATTGATTTTGGTAATGCCAAGTGTTATCGGAACCCAAATACCGGAAAGCACATTGCCTTCAAGGAATACAGAGAACTTGGATTGAATGCTTGTCATTCAAAGCATCAGTCCATTGGTGCCCTTTGTCGGACTGAGCGAAGGTGAAAAATTCAATCAACTCGTTACAAGAGTAACTGCTTCTTTCGTCTTGACCATTTTCTGCTCCAGATATGCTTGGCTAAATTTCAAGTTGGAATCGGAAAGAAGAATGCTAGTCTTATTTCTCTTTGTACCTTTTTCTTGGCCTTTCTCATTCACATTGGGAGCGAACATTTTTCATACAAAAAATTGCAAAAGGAGAATAGAAAAAAATAAAGTTCATTTGGCCTGTCCTTTTGTACGTGTTTCCTTATAAATAAGATCAAAATGTTATCTGGTAGATGCAATGAATGATAGCTATTAAGGATGCACATTACTTGCTCCGAGATAAAAAAAAATCCAGAAGTAGGAGTTTGAAGGAATATCATATTTGTATTTGTATTAGAGCAAAGCGACCACCTATGTGTATGTGATGATGAGTCTTGAGTCAAGAATCAATTTGATTTTTTTTTAATTTCGTTTACAGCCGACGAGATGACTTGGAATCTTTGGGTTACATGCTGACGTATTTCATAAAGGGAAAACTGCCATGGGAGGATATTCAGGATCCTGCTGAATTGAAAGAACGGAAAATGACCATTTCTTTGGAGGAACTTTGTGAGGTAAAAGTTTAAGTATTTTATTTTTATTTTGAAAACTTGGTGAAACCCTTATCATTAAATAATGTTTTAAGCATCTAAAAATGTCTTTAAAAGGACAAGGTTGTTACATTCCCTGGTGTACATTTCACTTAAAAGTTTTAAATTGTCATCTTGTGTAATTAACTGTAGGGCTGCCCGGAGGAATTTGCGAAATACTTGGGCTACTGCCGAAATCTTGGATTTGAACAAGACCCAGACTACGAGTACCTCCGTCAACTATTCCGAACCGTTTTCACCAAGCTTGGCTACGAATATGATTACCAGTTTGACTGGGTTGGCCTTCAACAGCTGGAGAAAAATACCGAAAAGGAAGCTAATAACAATACTACAAGTTCCTCCACCCCCACCACCGCCACATTTGTGCTCAACCAAAAGCTGCTCAGTGAACAAAACTTTATGCCCTCACCGGCGGGTCTTGCTGTTTTAGATGGAGGGGATATACATAAACGTTAAAAATTGGCACCACCACTCAATTATCTCGTTTTTTGTATTCGCAATACACAGCAATTTATACTTTTGTTTTTTTTTCTGTAACGTTGATGTAATTATCGCTGTTAAGCATAATGTTGTATGTATATCAAATGATAATATTCCTACTTCTATAAGGTCTGATATTGTTTCAATGATAATGTTACTGATGATAATCATAATGATAATATGATAAGGAATTATAGTGTACAGATAATCAATACTATAGGATAGTATACTATACATGTATGTTTTTTTGTTGGTCACTTTATTCATGTATGTATATATATCGCTTGTTGCACTCTACAATAGTCCTTGACCATACCAAAAAAAATTATATTTTTTTACTTGTACCAGATGAAAGGGTTTCATTATTTTTTTTGGTACAACAAAGGATATACTACCGCTTTGTTTTTTTATTGTTTTGTACTACATTACACGTAACCTGTAGTTCTATTATTATGGTTCTGTTTTATGGGAAAAGCTACAACAAAAGCTCACATTTTTTACTTGATCTGTTTTCACCACTTGTCAATAAAAAGGAGCCAGGGCTGGTTCCTATAATGGTATAGTAAATAAATATATGCTCTGCATCAAAATTAGTAGTGTTATCTTTTCTTTCTTTTTTTGTTAAGTTCATCATCACATACACACACACAGAAAGTTTAATATATTTTATGGACTCGGTCCGTGAAACAAATTTTTTCAATTATGGCAGCAAACGAAATCCCAAATTACATTATTATTATTATTATTATTACGTGAATACACATAGAAAGCTATGTATATGCATACACGGAGACCAAGAAGTAAACTCTCGAACCGGACAAGGGCAGTTCAAAACTTGTTTGTTTATTTTGCACAATAGATACATTTAGTGGAATGTAGTAGCGAGCATCGCATTGTTGAAATTTGAAATATTGATGAAAATAGTATGGATTTTTTGGTTATATAAAATGCTCTGAACCCACTTTGTTGATTCAATTATTTTTGGTTTTCTCTTTGTTTACCGTTGGTGTTTTCAACTTTGTTGTAAATATTAAAAAAGTTTTCAAGTTAATAAAAAGGATAGGAAACTTCTTTTTATATATTGTATGTTATCTTTGTATGCACAACTTAATATAGATGTTGTAGTGTAATATAATAAACAGCGAATATTTTGATAATAAAATCGATCATGTACAAATATTTTTGAGGATGTATTTTCCATCTAGATCGTACAGGATATTAAACATTTAATTGTGGATTTATTCGTTTCCTCATTTTATTTAGTACTTTCCTGCTTTTATAAGCGTATAGGAATCTTACCCATGTAGAAAATTGCATGTGGGTGGGCCGTTCTAACGAGGTAAAGTAAAAGGTATGTTTGCTTTTAATTTGGAATGTTTTTTTTGTAAACTACATGATAAATAAATTTGTTGCGCAATTCGGCAATTTGTTTATTATATTACGAGATTCCTAATTTCCGGATCGAATTTGGGAAACGTGCATTTTTCTAAGAAGCATATATATGGATGGATCGAATCGATGAATTTTCTTCAAATTTGAATTTTTCCGCCAAAATTGATAAATTAGATGCTAACAAATTGGCAAACTTTTTTCACTCGTTGGTGCAATTTTTTTTTTCGAGGCTTGTTTTATGGCTTGTAATCTGGATACAATTTATCGTAAACAAATCTAACCATTCGTATCTGTTGTTGCTAGACATTGTACTTCATGGCATAATGTAACACAGCATCTAAATTACCGTTTTAAATTAATTACTAAACTACTAAATTAAATTACTAAACATTTTTCTACGTTTCATGTTTGAACATAAATTTATCATCATAAAATAAAATATTATTGTCATGTGTGAACAATCGATTATTACTGCATGTAAGTAACGATACAGTGCTGATGACACTATTTTATACTTTTAGGAACTCATCCACATTCTCAATCTTTGGATGAATTTTTTTTAATTACTCTTGTTTACTTCTAACTTTGTTGTAACCTCCTTTTCGTGAAATGTGTGAATAAATTTGTTTTCCCAGTTTAATAAATGATCGATTTCAAATGAGCATAAGGGCACAAATTTAGATGGAAACAATGGTTTTTGTGTTCCTAAATTATTATAATGTTGTATCAAATGCAAAATAATACAAAATGCACTTTTTATTATTCAATAGGTAGCAACGCGATACAATCTTAACATCATTTTGCCAATTTAGTCATATTTTCAGCCATATTCAGCAGCAGTGTGTCAAAAACTAATAAATTATTTCAGACTATATCACACGTTTCGAGCCGGAAAGTTTTAATCTCAAGTTTGATAGAACCCAGCCACGACACTCGATAAAATACTTGAATTGTTTATATACATAACCTTCTATTGAATAAATTTGGTTGATTTATATTTTATCACAAAATAATCCAATGATATCTGGTTGGAATCGATTCACATTGCTTAAAAAACATGCCACTTCGTATATTCGTATTTAAAGACTAGGGCCACCATTTTAATTTGACTTCGACCCTCCATGATTTGATAATTCATTTTTCCCCAACTCTCACTTTACAATATAATATTATATGTGTACAAATTTATACAAAGGATGAACAAGACCTACAAAGGCTTCAGCACTAGTAATGGATGAGAGAAGTCGCAATTTTAT
Source organism: Zhuqinia jingwanae (assembly GCA_027744095.1). Lineage (NCBI taxonomy): Eukaryota > Metazoa > Arthropoda > Collembola > Entomobryomorpha > Paronellidae > Zhuqinia > Zhuqinia jingwanae. The sequence goes on from JAHZNC010001374.1 coordinate 15,883, forward strand.
TATTGTTGTCCAAGTTCTCCTTTATTTCATCGTCCTTCAATCCATTCATTTATTGCGTATGATCAGTTTTCAAGCATGTTCTCTAATCTAGCCAAGCTGAAAAACTCTTGGGAGAACACCCAGCAATTCAACCTTGGCATGTCTTTCCTGCCTACCCATCTTCTATTGCGCAAATAGTATGAATACTAATACACCAACAGGAGTCAATGCAACAAAATGTACAGTGACAGCGAAAATACAACAAACTTAACTTGCAGGTAAAAATTTTATTTTCCTATATATCATGCACTGACGTGATGTAAATACGAAATTTGTTCCTAAATCAAATCAATAAATGCATTACTCACAATGATAAAAGTGATTCAAAAACACTGCTTTCCGTATAACCCGCAGCAACAAAATACATATAATGATGATGACTACGTGATTGCGAACGATGGAGAACGTATTTGCGCCCACGAATTACTCAAATCAATTTATCCACACAAACAACTGCAAAAGCCTACTATAACCCACATACATACATTTACCAGGAACGGTATACAACAACGCAGTAAAAAGAGCAAGGGACTCTTTTTTATTGTCAAATTGGACAAATGTGGAAAACAAACCAAGTTTTCCTATTTCCGTTATAGGAAAGGTGATATATTTATATTCGCATGAAATCATTTTCTAAATGTTTTCACTTCATGTTAATATCTTGTACAAAAACAATTTACATCATACCTAATAATATTTGTTTTTTGTATCAATAAAAAAAATCCGTACTCATTAGCACTAACGACTTGGATTCACGTAAGATTCTGATACCCCATGTGAGTTACTCATATTTTTGGCATTATTGCTGATGATGATGATGATAATAATAATAAAATACAATCATTATTATTACCATCTATGAAATCAGTAATACACATATGAACATATATGTGTATGTAGTATATGTTCGTAATATGGTTTCCCAATATTCGCGAGGAAAACAAAAAAAATCTTGCATAAGAATGAGCACCAATAGGAACCAGATACAATCAACAAATTATAAAGGCACTTCTGGGATTGTTGTTGTTCCATGAACGCAGAGATCATTTCCCACCAACTTATTGACATTCGGCATCCTTATCCCTGGCTGTTCAAGCAACACTAATGACAATGGAGAATACATGTAATAATGCACACAATTTAACTTTTCCATTTCCTTTCTTTTAACTCATAATCATTTACCAATCATAAAAGACAAACACTTGCGAAATGTAGATTGTATAATGTACTCATAGTCCTATGAAATTTGTTGCAAAACCATATAGTAATATGCTTTCCTCTTTCAAAAATGATGGTTTAATTGTCGAGTTTGGATAGTAAGTTGCTTTCCTACATGTGATGTGATATATATAAAATTACATTATTTTTTTTCAATCATAAATCATCCAAATAAATGGAGATAGAGACACCGAAAAACACTGTCAACCATCATGCTTTTACTTAGAGGTGTGATTTCCGTGTTTGTCACCACCAAAAAGTATTTTCACTCTATGTACGTTTTAATGACTTAATTTGAGAGAAATTGAATTCATTCTTTTGACAAACAAACAATTTAGTTTGTGCAATATAAATAAATTGATGATTTTCCCCCAGAATGTCAGAATTGAATACGTTTTCAATTTTGATGCTGATGAATTTATTTAGAAAGGGTAACTTAAAATTGTTTATCTTACCGTTAAGAATGTCATCAGAGTCGTGGGATTCAACCATGGTACGATGAGCAAATTGACTACTACTAATAGTCGAGTCCTCTCCTTCCTTTACGACATTCGTACTGTAACTACTAACTTTAGAAACAAGACTCTCGTCGTTACTACCATGTACGTTCTGGGACGGTCCTGCTGACAAGTCCGAATCTGATGATGGTGAGGGGGAGGTCAGGTCATTACTGCAAGTAAGGGAGTGCTTCAGAATACGTAAGGCAGGGGGAAATATCAACGACTCCGGTGGGTCATCCAGAATTTTCACTTAATGCAATCAGTTCCGTTTCAAATATTCATATGCACGTGGATAGGAAAAAGAAACAGCAAAAAACTCAAAGTGTAAAAACGTGAACAGAAAATGAGTCAAAAACAGTTCAACAATAATTATTATAATTGTTGTTGTTGTTGCTGCTGTGTATCAACCGTTCGAGCACAAAAAGATTATTAAATATTTTACCAACGTAGCACCCAATTCATTACATTTTACCAAAACAAAAAAGCTCGATTGCATCGAAATATTTACTTATTTATATCCTTCCTGTTGTCATCAAACAGTTTTCTCTTGACTTACATTTGAAGCTGAGAAAGTTGATAAGCATTGTTTATCGCTTCCATTTCAAACGTAGCAATATCCCACGAAAACAAAGAAGAGCTACGGCGATACATTCTTCTTCTTCTTCCTCGTCGTTTTGTATTGCGCTCAATAATAATATTTTACTTACAATATAAATCCATGTAATTAATTTACGAGTTCACAACAAGAAACGGAGAAGGAATGGTTGGGTTGTGACAGCGAAAATCCCCATTCCGCGCACAGCGGACTATATAATTACGAAGGAATATGTAGTTAGTAATTCATACAAGGAGACAACATGAGACGAATGAACTGAGAAGGAGGCTCTTAACTGCGTTTCAGGTTGATGCCTGATAGTATACAAAATTGCCGTCATCAGTAAAATTGGTATGTGTAAAGTATTGTGTAATAAATAATATTACTCAATCTAGTTTTCATTTTACAGGAGAATGAAAGCACATATTTTGTGAAATACGTACTTCAGTTGCTAGTATGCACATATATTCCACTCCAAAAAAAATTGTTTACGATGATAGTTTAGTAAATCTATAGTCAAAACAGATATTTTGTGGACGCTTTGGTAATATATTATATGATGGTGCTACGTACTATGAACTAGAAATTTTACACACGAATAACACTTGAACTTAAAATAGCTTATTGGAAATAACTTTTTTTTCGTTTCTTTTATAGAAGTGTAAACGTAATTAAAACGAGGAGAGAGATAGAGGTGAGTTAGTTAGAAAGTAAAGAGAAACAAGAACGTTTGATGTTAAATTATACGACTAAAACTGTAAACTGTAATATATATTCAGCTGCAGCTGTTCCACCACTACTGTATGCATACTTACTTTGTTGAAAAAGCAAAAAGTTACATGATGATTTCTATATAAGAGCCAAAAGAGAACTGGGGAAAGAACACGAGTTTTATCAACGATTATCTCCACTACTGCCTGGTAAAGTCCACACTACACACATTTCACTTTTGCCAGCATAGCACTCTTTTTTTTTTGGTAAGAAAAGTGAGTCTATTGCTGCTGCTTTTACTACTTTATAGAGCTGCCTCTTTCTCTTTGTGCAAAGCAAAGCGCGCACACACTCATGTTCCAACTTCCAAACATATTCCCCTTTTCTTTTGCTGCTTGATGCACTATCATATTTTTTTTGTAATTTTTATAGCTTGGTAAGGAAAGTGGATGGGCATACCAGTCAGTTTTAGTCGTAGTAGCTGTAGTAGTAGAACATGGGGTAAAAAAAACTCGCAGTCAATCGTATACCTACACACGTTTGTGAACTATATCGGCGGTAGTTAAATGGTGAGCTTGGATTGTGCAAGAGAGTTGAGTGTTACTACTTGAAAAACCCTATACGCTTGGACTTGTAATATATATAGTTTTAGTCACATTGTCTGATAGAGCACAAGGCATACAAACATCTCTATAGCATGTGCATATATAGTAATAACTAAGGGAGAAAGTCATGATATGATAAAAAGCTATAACTGTTAGAGGAAAGGAGAAAGAGCTTCTCCATTTATCCATCTCCGATATTCGTATCTAAAATTTACAATAAAAAGTGAGGCAAATGCAGTAGCAGCAGCAGTAGTAGTAGTAGTAGTAGTAGTAGTAGTAGAGATGCTAGAGTCAAAGAGAGAGTTCTCTACAAAGATATCTGCAGCGTAGAATGGAATCAGAGGGTGATAGAACAAAGTGCTCCGTTGTTCTACGGTTGCCTATCGTGCATATATGTAGTATAAGTTTGGCAAAAAGCTTTACTGGCTTCCTGTGGTTGCCAGTTGTAGGTTTTATGACGACTATCAACCATGTATATTTCGTATATACATATGTATAGCCATACCCCTCCACGATATCTTTGTAATGCTGTAAAGAAGAATGAAAGGAAAGGAGCAATATAAAAAAGGGAACAGGGTACGATATGATAAGGGAACGTACACACACTAACTGGTCTGCAGCTCTCAGGTTACAACAGCCATGCTACTAGTATTTGTAAAGAAAGTGGCGATGCACGAGAAATCCTGGAGAAAGTTAAGGGGAAAAGAGACAGACAGTGTGATAGGAAGAAATCATTGTGAAATGCGATATATAAACTTGCAAAATATGTACATATTATGATGGCATACCACTTCACGTTGTATTTACATGTTCAGAACACCCAATGTACCTATTTGCGTAGGCATTTTATATGAATGTATGTATAGATACCTGTATAAAATATAGGTGGCTAATGAAGGTAAATATGAATATTCTACAAGAACTACTAAATGTAAGGCAAGTCTAGGCTTCAAGCTTTTTGACTATAAAGCAATTGAAAGAGACAGCAAAAACGACGCTGCTGTTGTCTGGTTGGTGCGTATACTATTACAAATACAAACTTATAATAACCCATGAGGAGCAAAAAGCATCGCAAAGCCATGCAACACTACTGGAAGCCGAGTTTTGAGTGTTTGTTTGTGAGAAGCATGTACGAATATATGTGGTGCCAGAATATATCAGAGTGCTGCTTCTATGCTAAAGGAAAACAATAATACGAATGAGTTTCAGTATCGCACACGGCTGTTATCGACCATGTATGCAAGCAGCACCATATATAGTAGACGATGAAACCGTGTAGTACTCTGGTATGTAGGTAGGTAGGTAGGTATGTATCGTGTTTTTTTGTTGAATAACACAGACTTGCTGAATTTTTCAGTTTAACTCTGTCGGTTTTATCTGTGTAGTATGAATTTTACAATGTGTGTGTTACGTATATGACAAAGCTACTGAGGATGAGAGAGAGAGAGCGGACAAAGTGAAGGTTGCTTGCACACCACAACGATATCATTGGATGTGTGTATAAGCTGGGCATACACGGAGTATTCAACTCTTTTCACCCACAGACAAAGATAAGCAGGTTTTAGGTGAAAAGCAAGGAAGCAGCAATGATGCTTCTCTCTACTCTTTGCTCTCTTTTAAACTTGTAGCTTTTTCTCCCGTTTTCTTCTCTTGCTCGCTTGTCTTTTTTTTAAATTTAAAATATGTATAAAGGAGAAAAAGGAACTTTCCACGGTGAACATTCTTTTCCCCGTCTATTTTATAAAAGAGTTTTGTAGAGAGAGCGGACTACACATGGCGATTCGATTCTCCGTTGTTGCTGCTGACTGAGAGAAGACAACGAAATTACGAAGAAAGCAGGAGTATTCATGTGAGTAAGTGTGATGGAACACGAGTATACTTATTATACGTTTGAACGGATTTTCACGGTGATTCTATAGTCTCTGTAGTCTCCTCTGCTGATGCTACTACTGCTGCTACAACTACGCGTTTGCTTCCATTGATTTTACACTTTCGTACTTTTCCACTACATAAGAGAGCTGTTATATCTGTTTCCACTGTTTTGTTGTCTTTTGTTGTTGGGGCTTTTTTTTTTTCTTTTTTTTTTAAATTTTCCACTGGTAGCATTAAAAACACCATAACACTCTTCGCATATTTTATTTTATTATATTTTTTGTTTAAAAGATGCTTAAGAAATATACATAGGTATTATTTACATTTAATTTTAATTCAAAGGGGGGAAATTAAGAGAAAATACATATGTATCACATTGCTTATTATTAGGGTGATTATGAGAAATGCATGCATGCATACTGGGGACTTATGATTACTCCTGTTGACTAAGAGGTGTCAAAAAAAGTACTACACTAATGGTTAAAGCTTGTTTCCGCTTTTTTGTCTGCTGGAGAGGATTTTTTTGTATGACTTTCTTTTGTGTTTTTTATTATTTCCTTTTCTTGTACAAAAAAGAGAAAATTAATACATTCTTAAAACCTGAATAACCTTTGTCGCTGTTTTAATCTTGTCAGTTATGTGATGCAACCTAATATGAGATTCTTACTTTAAGCAACAAAAAAAGCAACACAACCGTCACTTTTTTCTAATACATAAGTTTGAATTTCATCATACCTTCACCGCCGCCTCCATGTGTACTCGGTTTCTCACAAGAAGTTTCCGATTCTGATGAGTCTGTGTATTCCCATGTGTTCCCAAACAAGAGAATTGAGCCAGAAAACCTAATTAGTATTTCAGAACTTAAGCAAGTTTTGTTGACATTATATTTGTTTATAATTTGAACATTGATAGATCCTTGTCAATTCATATATGCAAGGTTATTTTTTTTATAAAGTAAGATGTCTGGAAATGGAAACAACAACTTTGAAACGTTGTGATATTTACTTTATACATTGCAAAATATTTCTTGGAATACACATGGAGGACACTTTAGTGGCTTTTCCAAACAAGTTCATGTATATATACGCTCTCGTAAATGCTATGCAATAGTTTATAGTTTGGATGTGTTTGTAAGGATTTTAATTATAGTAGTTGTAGTATATTCCCTTCTAATATATTTTAAATTAAATTTCTCCGTAGAATTGAAAGGATTCAAACGGTTCTTTATTAGTTGAAATTTCATAATAAGTTTACAAAACGAGAAAATGCTGCTGAAGTTGCTGTTATTACGGTACTACTGTTTTTTATATTTTGTTAAAGGTATCGAATTTAATCTTATAGCATAGTTAATGTAACTAAAATTAGTATTTTGTTTTTAGTTATATAAACAGCGTAAATTTGACTAGTTTCAGTTGTAAATGTGGCTTCCTCAATCATGAATATGTTTTTATTTGAACAATTTTTAAACAAGGTATACTATAAAACTTACAGACTGAATATCTGACAGTAAAAAAATCTAAAGCAATATCCATATATCCGAGAAATGAGAGTTTTTTTACATCACATCTCGATGAAGTTTAAGAGAACTCATATATCGTACTTTTCATTTCGTAACCGAAGTAAAAGCTACATGACTTACTGCTACGAGGCAATGATCAATATTGCTGGTCATGAACGGGCTGACGTTTATGACAAAAAAAATTATATCCAGATTTTATTTGCTTTATTTCCAAAAATCTATTGGCTAATCACGTTAATTCCAACTGGAAGTAGATTCTTACATGTCATCATGTCATGTTATCATATCATAAAAGCTTCCCTAATTTTTAAAGCTATTTTTTTTCTTTGATAAAAAAATCCTACAAAACAAAGATACATATATATATAGTTTGTTTACTATACTATTAGATAAGCGTCTAACACTAGTTAATTCCCATACTTTTAATCTGGATGTGGTCAGAATTTCATTGCAGTAATATTATTGGGAAACCTAAAGGAAAAGTAATATCTACACCAGTGTATGTTTCTATCATATAATGTTAATCCTCCCTCCGGCAACATGTTGACTTGGAATGATATATAGAATAAAAAAAGCTTGATGATGACTGTGACTGAACATGGAATACAAAACTACTGAAAAGAAGGGCATGACACAATATGCCCTTTGGAAGAAACTATGAGTGCATACATTGTATCACAGCACGTTATTCATTAGTGCTTTCATGTTTATACACTTACATGTATGTAGGCATGCTTTTTAACGCAAAAAAATGTGGTGAGCGGTGGCATGTGTATAGACAAATATTTTTAAGGGTGTAAGAAAAGTGAGTTATTTAGAATCATGTAGTGTTTATAGGTACTTTATAACTCCTTTATTTCTGGCAACGTGGTCGTTTTGTTACAAGTAGGCCTTGTGAACGACACCACATAATACACACACACAGTTGGTTACCATTTAGAGATATAGTTTTTTT
>JAHZNC010001375.1:0-20417 GCA_027744095.1 Zhuqinia jingwanae
GTTTTTCGAAATATGAATATTATAATGTGCATTGTCAAAATGGTTTTAATAATTAACAACAACAAGAAACTTAATTTATGTAACTACAATAAATACAGTACAACCAAACATAATATAGATTACACCCGCTCATTAGCAATTTCCAAAGTTCGTTTCATTATAGCTCGCGATTGTAGACTTGGCCTGTTTAACCTACTGCCCCCCTGGCGGATGTTTTGCAACATCTGCAGTTGTCGGGCAGCTCGACGTTGTTCCCGACGCTGTTTTATCATTTGCTTTTCTTGAGGACCCGGAACAGTGCTTCCTCCTACCAAATACTTTGGTGAGAGCAAAGTTGAAGGTTCTGGGAGTAAATTACCTACAGATGTTAATGAGCCGCTGTACTTTGCAATTGTGGCGTTTGACGATGATGTTGGTGAGATGTTGACTGGAATTGTTGACTCGTAGAAATACTGTTGTACTTGTTGTTGCGGAAGCGATGATTGAGGAAGCCCAAGACTCCTCCTCTTCTGTGGAGTTAGTCATAACGGAATGAAAGTAGGTTTTTCAATATCCTCTTGTGGATACAGGATTTTGGGACGACGAACTTGTCTTCTTGATCCAGACAACATTCTTCTATTCTGAGCCTGCTGAGATGGCGGCCTGTGTTGTTGTTGTTCCCGTCGATCGTCGTCCTCTTCCGAGCTGCTGACTGCAGCAGATTCTTGTACTTGAAGGCGTTTCTTGACAAATGTCTGTGTTGCTGGAACTGTCAATTGAGACGCTTCTTGGAAACGAACCTGTTTATCGGGAACAGGAACAAAATTTCTTCGTTTGGGGTCGAGAACATCTGGGATTCCTGCTCTGTAAGCAAATTGATCATCATCTTCATCCTCCTCTGTTTCATCATCTTCTTCAGTCTCGTCGTCCTCTACCTGGTCTTGTTCTGATGGCTTCTCCTTGTTTGGACGTCGGAGTCCAGGTGGTACCGTTCTAGATGGGATGGGTACAGCGGTAATTGGTTTTTTCAGTGATGCAGATAATTGCGAATTAACTTTAAAATCTTCTTTTTCGTCATCCTCAAGATAAGAGGGTCTTGAGTTTTTTTCTGCTGCTGCTTGGTTGATTTTCTCGATGGCCATAATAGCAGCTTGCAGACTGTCAAGTCGTGGCGGCTCTTTGATTTCCGTATCGATGAGTGTTTTTGTAGGAATCAGGAAATTATCTGCATTGTCGTCGTCTGAAATATTTTTTAGAACGACAAATTATTAAGGAAGAAAGTTTAAATAGTTTATATACATAAATCAATATGTTAAATTTGTGATTAAAATATATACCAAATAAATCGACCAAGTCCTGAACACTTGTGCTCGGTTTCTTGGGCTTAAGTTGAATCACTTGATGATTTGAAGCGGAATTGGTACTTGATTGCGCTTGCTGTTGGGTGGGTATTTGACTAGGGCGCTCAGGTCGATAAATGTTGATTTGTTGAGGGACGGGTCTTGGAGCCGGAGGAGAAGCGGGAATAGTTGGCTTCTTTCTGGTTTTACTTCCAGTCAAAGGAATGTTGACTATTTCTGGGTGCTTCTGTTGTCCAGTGAGCTTCATATTGATTTCAACTTTCTCTCCTGAGGGCAATTCATGAGAAATACTAGTTGAGCCACTATTTTGTGCTGAACCATCACCAGATACTACGTTAAAAATGGGATGAGTGTGCAGACTTGGGCGGTGCAGTTGCTGTTGCTGCATTTGAGGCTGTTGTTGTTGCTGGATAATTATTGGTTTTTGAGGTGCTTGTTGGGGAGGTGGGGGTAATTGAACAATTTGGGGAACTATGATTGTGTTTTGAGATTGAGGATGGTGACCTTGACCTTGGTGCTGGAAATTTGGTGATGATCCTTGCGTTTGTTGCATGTGTTGACCGGGTAGCTGCATATGAGTTGGTGCTGACATTTGTTGGCCACGTATCTGCATGTGAGCCGGGGCTGACATTGACATGTGTTGACCAGTTATCTGCATGGGATGAGCCAGTTGGGAAAGTTGATGCTGATGAATGAGTTGCTGGAGCTGGGATTGGGGTGATCCGAGCATTGGTTGGATCACCTGCATCGCAGACATTGGCGTAAGTTGATGTATAGCAGGTGATTGTGGCGTAGTTGTTGGTGGTACGCTTGTTGTAGCTGATGGGGAAATATTTACTATGTTTGGACCAATAGTTGCCTAAAAAAATATAAAAAAATATAATAATTATAATAATTAATCTCGATTATTGTAATTTGTTTTAATTCCTCCACACACCTTCAACTCCTGTTCAAAATCCTTCTTTGGTGATTCTGGTGTTTGTTTTGCCAAAGCAGCCAAGTTTATATTTCCACTCAACAACTGCTGAGCATTTGAAAGTCCCATCACAGCCCTCCTGATGTTTCCAATCATTCCCAGCAGTTGAGTTGAATTCAGAGGGCACGAGTTAAAAAGGAACCTACACTGCCTAGAGCTCTTGACCTTTGCACCAACCTCCGTTGCCATTTTGAAAACAATTGCAGGATCCTGCTCCGAGTCCAGCATACGTTTCATTCTTCTCAAATAAGCCACTCTGGCTGCAGGTCTGCTCTCTTTCACTCTTCTCACAACCCTTCTGACTTTCCTCAGCTTTGGCTGCCCAGTTGGTGCTGGAGTACCAGCAGTTTGATGATTTCCTGCATTAAAATTCATACTTCTTCGTCTAAAGTCAAAATCGTCAAAGAATGGATCATCATCGAAAGCTGCGTTGCCGGTGTGTGTTCTCCTCCTCGTGAATCCCAAACTCACTTGGGGCAATTTGGGAATCATATGAGACAAATAATCTATAACCTGCTCCTTATCTGTAAACGTCGCATCGTCAACTACAATTTCTTCTCCAGGATATGTGACTTGTCTCAATAAATTGTTCAATTCTTGAGATGACATGTTGTCCAAATCTTCGGTCCTGTACCTTGCCAATTTTGAAGAACTGAAGAGAGGAGATGGATTTGCATACGACATATCAGGACTAGAAGGACCAGTTGGCGCCTTTCCCCTAAAACTGCTAGGACCAGGAGGATGGCGAGCAGGGATTCTCCCTCCAATTCCTCCAAACCCACCAGGAGCTGGCCGAGGAGTATGATGGCCATGACCACCTGGAGACGACATCCCACCTTCCAACAGCGAAGATGCTACACCCCCACCTAAATCTGACTGCGTATCCAACCCACCGCCAACAGGTGCCTGTGGTCTTCTATCCGCTCCCAAGTAAGGTGGCCCCTTGGACGCACTTTTCAAAATGTATGGCAACATGTCTGGATCATCATTCAAAAGTTCTTCATTTGCCAACTGTTCCATTTCATATTGCTCCTTCAGCAACAATCTATCCAATTCATCCTCATCCATGGGGATTTCCTCAGAGGAAAATCCATCATCATCGTCATCATCATCGTCATCATTCTTAACATCATCCTTATCGCTTTTCGTTTTAGCACTGCCAGTGTCATTTTTTGCTTGACCGGTTGCTGGTTTTCCTGGGGACTTGTAGTCGAGCTTCTTCTTCCTTTGACTACCAGAAGATGTTAATGCGGCCAGAATCTCTGCAGCTACGTTAGCATTGCTTGTGCTGCCGCTCGCTTGCTTTTTAACAGAAGTAGAACCAGGATTTTTATCATCCTTCTCATCATCTTCTGCATCATCTCGCCTACACAAAACGAACAAAGTAGATAAAATATTATAATCAAATCAGCAATCATTTATCATCACTCTTTTTTTTGCAGAGAAAGTACATAATAAATAATTTGCATAAAAACTTCTTTTTCTAAAATTTATTTTAATAATCAGTTTCACTTTTCATTCCGTAATTTTATACTTACTCGAATACAGATTTAAGAAGATAAGCGTAATCATTCAGAATTCCCGTTTGTTGGGATGGTGGAGCAGCCTGCATGTTGCATGCAAGCTGAGGCAAGCACCGGAACGGATCAAGTGCTGACAACTGTCTAAAAATACGTGAGTTTACAGCCTCTTGTTTTACACGCTCATCCAACTGCTCCTTGATAACGGGATCCTTTTCATTGGCATAGGTCACATTTGCAATGTCCTCAAGTCGAAATTTTGTAGTTAATGCTTCCCGAGTGGCTCTCTTTCTCACCAAGTTAAGAATATCTTCCTCCTTAATTTCGGGGAAACTTGAGAAAAGATCGCCAGGCTCGGAGGCAACCCATCTAAGTTTCTGTTCACTGGATGAAATGGGTTGGGGTGGATACATCATGCTTTCGTCAAAGCCGGTATTTCCAGCACTGGAAGAACCAGAACTTGATGGACTAACCGTTCCATCATCAAATAATTCGGCAAACATGTTGGCTGACTTGGCCTGTGGTAAACGCATGGCAATGTCCAAAAGATCATCTGGAATGGGCTCCACAGCGAATCCCGTATCTGGAGAGAAATAGGTGGTGGGATTGGTATTCCAAAAGTCGTTATTCATTCTTGGCGATGGTCTGCTGGTAGTGGTAGTTGACTGAGTAGATTTCCATTGCCTTCTCAATGCCGTGTTTCTGCTGCTTTCAGCTAAAAGCTCCTCCAAATTCTGGGGACTATACAAATGTCTCTTGGATGCCTTTTGAGTGTTTGTTGGAGCAACTAACGATTTTGCTTGTTGATTGCTCGCACTTGTCGCCAAGTTTGCCGCTCCACTTGTCAGGGTGGCCAAAAGATTTAGGAGATTTTGACTGTTTTCTAGAGTTGATGCTATATTTGATGCTGTTGTGGATTGTGATGGGGTTTGTCTTTGTTGTGCATTTTGATTATTTGCAGCTAAAAATAAAAAATGTTTATTCATTTTGAACAGCAAAAGCACAAAACATGCAAAAAACCATTCCAAATCAATCCAAGTATTTTTTTAAATTTAATAATAATTAAAATACTTCTTACCCATCATCATCATCATAATCAATCCACCCACTGTCAACGGTCCCATGATCAGTCCTCCAGTCATGGCTGCTGTTGCTGCCATTAGCATACTTCCCAAAATCAGAGTGGGTTCCCCTTGATGTGCACACATCAAGAGGAATAAGGATCCCATCGGGATCCATATTCCAAATTTCATACTTTTTTAATTTTTAAATGATTTTTTTTGGCACTTCACAAATTGCCAAAAAGTCACAACACCCCACACACACGAAATTTCTTCAAGAATGACAATTAAAATCCAATCCAACAAACTTCATTTTGTTTTTTATTTAAATTTTTTTTGTAAAGCACTTTTCTAATAAAAAAAAATTAAAAGAAGTTTCTCTTTTTCCTTAAGCACGGCTACTACTACAACTGACTGCTAGTATCCTTGCACTTGAAATAGTGTATCCAACAAGTTGCAATAAAGTAAACTATATTTATATGAATTTTTATGCCAAAATAAATTAGCGATGTTTCGGTGACACGGTGGCACACTCTGGTTTTATTATTAAATAATTCGGGTAGTCAGTCAGGATAGCGGACCCATAAAACCTTCTTTTTTTCCTGTTTAACCTTGAAAAAGGTTGACCTGGCTTGACTGTGACTGACTGGCAAAGACTAACATTTTTGTACGGCGTCTCGTACCTTGCACTTGAAATAGTGTATCCAACAAGTTGCAATAAAGTAAACTATATTTATATGGAATTTTTATGCCAAAATAAATTAGCGATGTTTCGGTGACACGGTGGCACACTCTTTTATTATTATTAAATAATTCGGGTAGTCAGTCAGAATAGCGGACCCATAAAACCTTCTTTTTTTCCTGTTTAACCTTGAAAAAGGCTGACCTGGCTTGACTGTGACTGACTGGCAAAGACTAACATTTTTGTACGGCGTCTCGTAGTTCTCTATAGTTGTTTCTTCGTCAGTTAACCCAGCATGATTATCATCATCATCATCCTTATCCTTTCTTTCCCTTTTGTTTTGTCTTGTTTTTCGGCCAACTGCACCATATATTCTTATACACCTCCTCCAAAAAAAACCTCCACAACAGCATCCCTGCATTATTTGCACTAACAATTTTACATTGTGCGTTAACAGCTTTAGTTTGCTTAACAAAGCATTAAAAAAAACGCATAACAATAATGCACTACACCTGCAATAATAATAATATAGGTAACTATAATCTCAATCTCTTAAAAAATTATGCACTGGTGCACACACACATGTACACACATCACATCTCATTTTCTTTATTATTGTTATGCTGATATAGTAAAAAAAAATACGATGATAATGATAGTTGTGCATTATGCGCTGTTGTTGAGGTTTGTGAACAAATATAAGAATATTACGTTATATGTATATGCATGCATATATAGCATTAAGATTGTTGAGATGATTTACAACAACTGTTGTAGAATAGTGCAGCAGTCTACTATATAGTTTGTTGGAATGATGATGATGATCATTGTGATGATAATAATGAAAAGGGAAAATACTTTCCCGAAAAAAAATTTAAAAAAGTTTTTTTTAAAACTATTGTTGTAAGATATATGATCTTAAATATATTTTACTACGAGATTGCAATCATCATCATCATCATCATCATCGTTATGATCATAAGTGCTAATAATAAGTGATCACTATATATTATTACATATTACATTAGTATATAATATTAGTGTGCAAAATATTTTTTTAATAGACGTTTGGTCTGGCTGTTACAGAGTTGGACGTGAGTTAATATAAAAAGATAATTATAATAAAACAATAATAATAATCATCATCATCATTTCATCATCATCATCATCCATAGGAAATCTTTTTAAAGCTAAGAACTTTTTTTTTATGTTGGTATGTGAAGATGTACCTATAAGGTTTTTAAATTTTAAGGGACCCCTGGTAAACGTATGTGGACTTATACCAAATGAGACAGTTTATAGGTACAACATACATTACACGGCTATTATTGCAATTGTGCAAAAACCGTGGCTTTGTTTTACTATTAAAAAAAAGTGCGAAAAGCGTTTAAAAAATTCAATATGTATTTTTTATAAAGCTTTTTATATATCGTCAGGTAGGAGGTATAGAAACCTTCCTTCCTTCTCCCCACCCACAATTTTGTGCACAATTACTACTTGTATTACATGCATATATAATTGGTAGGAATAGTGTAGACCAAAGCTGTGAACATGCGTTTTATTATTTGAAATTTTCAGAAGTTCATTTAATCTGGGGCATATTATGATATGGTATGGCACACTACATTAGAAACGAATGACTATGCTACTCCACTGCTCAAATGAACAATTTTGATGATATCATCACAAAAAAAGGTGAAATATTAGAACGTGCCAGTAAATAAAATTATGGTGGCAGTCATAATTGACGGGATGTCATCAACATGCACGGTGATCTGAAAAATGTAGAAAAAAATGTTTTAATGTACCTTGTCAAATAGCTTTAAAATTGCATATACATGATATCGTATACCAGTAATAAAATTACATACCGCTTCTTAATTTGTGGACGACGCCTTTTTTAAATTTGCTTCCTTTTTTGCCCAATTTACATTTTGCATACTCTTATATGATATTTTAATTAAGCTCGACTTATTATCTTAAGTGACAATAATCATAAAAATTATTACAAAAAATTATATCAACCAGAAAAGTGTGACTTTTACCGACCGCGTGCACTATATCCGCTGATGCGTGTCGAACTGATCAAGGATAGAATGGGGAATGAACTGCACTGCACGTACTAATCATCACCTACAATTAAATATAATTCTCGCAAACTACAATTTTCAGAAAATCAAACAACGAAACCCCAATTTTTATTTAAAATTGACGGAAAAAATATGCTAAAAAGGCATACGCAAATAGAGAAAGCCTTCGGTGTACAGTGAGTACTCACCATACAGCAATCAACGTAGGTATTCAAGCTAAACTAAACTTCAAATTGATATAATTTTCCCTTCGATAACAACAATAATGCAGCAGTACAAACAATTAGTTGTTTTCGGTTGATATGCGTATTTTTAAAGAATTTTTTTTAATACGCATATCCGCAAGCCTACTCAACTCAACACGGTGCTATTATCGTAAATCGTGGTATCTCTTTTACATAAATCATACAGGTGAAAATACACACAAACAAAAAATTAAATAAATCAGGAGCAATTTAAATTTTTTTTTAAATTAAAAAAAAAATATCTTCTACATCTTCCAAATGAAAGCAGTAGCTCTGTGTTATGTACTACACTAAAGGGCATGTGCCGTTAGTATCTACTTATTACATCAAATTAGTAGTAACATGCTAGCAAGTGTTTCTCCCTAGTTTAATTGTTATGCTTGCAGATTAATTTGAAGATGAAGCCAGGAAGAAAATTAATTGTTGAAATTTAAAATATCATTTTTGCTTACAAACGCAGTAAAAACTCAGAAGCTCAAAAGAGGCGCATTCTCATTAAAAAATGGATGCATTGTTTTAAAAAAACAAACGCGCATTGCCAGCAAAAAAATAAATACCTACACACAAACATGATAACCTAAAGAATTTATAAGCATTCCTAAATTTTTTTACCTTTATGTATACCTACAAACGCTGTGACGGAAATATATGTAAAAAAATATTTTGAAGTTCACGGTTTCAGCCACATCATCATCATCATCATCATCAAATTAAAAGGAGAGCAAGAAAGAAAACAAGCCCTTTTGTTGACATGTATAGGTGTGTGTTACAATGCACTCAGATTGAAGATTATTATAACTGTTTGTCACGTAAAAATTGTGTCTTGTGACTATTAAAAAAAATCCTTTTTAAATTGCGATTCCTCTGCTATCACTATATGCGTCTTCGTTTGATAGGAAGATGATATTTTAACGTGCCAGTAACAGCGCTTCATGGTGACACGTCCGTCTGTGTGACCAGAACAAGCCACAATACACAAACAAACAAAAAAGGACTGTTTTCCTTTTTATGATCGTCATGATGATATTATTATGCTTATCATGTGATAGTATTTGCGTGATATGCACAGAAAGTTTGCTTGATAAATATTGGTGTAATGTGCAAGCTTAAACTTTTCATAATCAAACTTTATCATCATAGGTATGTTTAATTTTAATGATGATTTTACTTGAATTTTGAATTTATGATTACAATGTTATGATAACATATTTTGAAATGCAAAAAAAAAGAATGTTTTGAAGGTCATTGTCACACAGTTTTCAAGAATGATATATTATGACCAAAACCAAGATGATGAGCGAGTCAGTTAATATATGGACATGTCGATGACTTCTTGCTCTGGCCTACCGCTTATCATTGTATTTTTGTGTAATTTTCATTGTTTGAGATATTCAAGTTGCAAATACAACCGAAATAAACTTAAAGATGATGAGCTTTCGTTTTCTTTTGACCAAAATATAAGGATGATCCCTTAACTCGATATCCGGTGCTATGATGGTAAGTCAAGATTGGAAGAAAATAGCTGGGATGAAAGCTCAAAGACACAAAAGAAGATAAGTTCACAATTAATTGTATGTATTGCATGTGCATGGATGTTTATATTACA
Source organism: Zhuqinia jingwanae (assembly GCA_027744095.1). Classification (NCBI taxonomy): domain Eukaryota; kingdom Metazoa; phylum Arthropoda; class Collembola; order Entomobryomorpha; family Paronellidae; genus Zhuqinia; species Zhuqinia jingwanae. The sequence continues at coordinate 9,521 of JAHZNC010001375.1, forward strand.
GAGTTGCATTAAATTACAACATATTATAGCACATACACAACAAAAATATACCTAAATAATTTTTTGTAGTATTTTTGTTGGTTTTTTACATTCATTATGCATACATATACATTATTTACGTACATATTATGTGGTATGCTATTTTTAACGATGATGATGAATATTACAAACACAAATATTTATGGAAATTTTTCTTTGAGAATTTAAGTTGCTTGAGACAAAGTGCCTGCTTTCTTTTTTTAAATGAGCCAGTTTTGGTGTGGTTTTTAGTTTGGTTAGCATATTTCTGTGATTACAACAATGATCATACCAAAGTCATGTTACAATTTCGCACAGAAATCATTTGCATTATAAAACTTTTTGTATTTACGCAAAGGAAAAGTAGTAAATTTTGTTTTTAATATCATCACAACCGAAGTCACTGATCCACCACCCGCATCACATAATCATCACATTTGATTATTATTACACAAAAATCATCATCATTAAGTTGTATTAGTGGTCATTATACTTTATAGTGGAAATGCAAATATATACAAAATATTACATTATTTTGTACTTCAAGTCTATTTAAATTGAATCTAATTTCTCGACTTTTTTAAAAATCAACTTTATCAAATCACCAAGAGAAATGGTTTAAAAAAAATCTACATTTTGGTTACGATGAAATGGTCAATATAATAATTCTTGTTTATATTTACTTTTGTTAATGGATCAATGAAATTTTAAAACATCATAATCGTAAATAAAAGTAATATACATGTAAGCAAAATAATCATTTTGTTAACTATTAAATTTTTACCTGTGCGCCTCATCAGAAAGTGAAGGAGTAGGGGAGATAAATTTTTATTTTTATTTTACACACCCCACGCACGCTTTTTTTGTATAACAATGTGTTGTAGTACGTACCATTGTACATATATAGTCTGTATTATCATCACAATCATTTCATTGCGAAATAGTTGGTGCACGCATAATATACATTTATTATATGCCTAGTTAATATTGGAAATTTGGAATAGTTTTATTTCTACTTTTCTATTTTGCATGCATCCCATAAAATTCCTTGAAATGATTTTTGTGCAGTATTTAATTTTTGGTAGCGCAAAGCTGCAAATGATGTGAGTAAGACAAAAGGTAAAACGATAATAGTGTGCAATAATTATGATATAATTGATGTGTCTACTACAACTAAAATTTATATTATGGGAGTGCATAAATTCAATCTATCATCCTTTTCGTCTCACATCCCGTCCACCCACATGTGTATGTGTATCCTCTTTGAAAACTTGTGTAAAATAGGAAGCAACAAGGCATTTAATATGATGAATTATTGTAAAACGTTTGTAAAATGAAGTTATTACGTTGCGTTAAAAACATCAAAACATAAAGTCCATTTTTATTTGTTTTTAAAGCCACATATATTTATATTAAAAAGCGTGCTATATATGTATGTATACTTACTCACACTTAGCTTCGTAAATTTTTCAAAAACCAATTTCACTCTGTGGTCACTCAATCATGAAAACTTCTGACAAGCTGCTGACGAAGGAAGACCAAAAAAAATCGTGGCATAACTTATAAAATGAACGCTCAAACTTATCGAGAATAGTTTTTGACTTTGAGATATTGTTCTTTCAACCTTTTGCTTGTAAAAAACAAAATAAGTTTTTAAAAATGTTATAAGTTATTAAATATTTGCTTGTGAATATGAATATAAAATATAAAATATAAATACACACACATATAATATGTAAGCCAATATAATTTTTTTTCTCTTCTACGCACGTACTTTATGTAAAACAATTTAACAATTTTGAGCATTAGTCAAAAAAATGTTTAGACTTTTTTTCTTAATGATCCTGATCACTGACCTTTTAAAGGAGTAATATCGAATATGCTTATATAAATATGAAATAATTTATTAAACGTATAATTATTATTGTGGGATTGTATTTGCCAAAAAAAAATCTGTTAGCAAGTTGCATAAGAGTAATGAATATTAGAAATGCAAACTACTAAATACGTAAAAATTTTAGGATGATAATGGTAAAGTGTAAGATTTCATTTGGGATTTAAATCACTTTTGCAACTCATTTTAATTAATAATCAATCACCTGCTGCACATAAATATTAATACTTTCAGTAGAATTGTTATTACATTTTGTCTCAATTATCTCATTATACTCAACTTAGGTGTAGAAGACAATTACTTGTGGTTTCCGTTATGTATCAGTATGCAAATATCAAACTACTAAAGTCGTTTTACTGTACTTTATACCAGTATTTTAGTTTAGTAGCGGAGGTGCTATATTTGGTCAATATATATAAGTTTGTTATTTATTAAATTGTAGTTTCTCCTCTCCTTAAAGACAATCCATCTAGGGACACATGCAATATTTAAAAACTCACAAAAATATGTGTGTCTTGAAATTCCCTATTCATTGTTAAATTACGAAGAAATCATGACGAATTCTTAGATGGGGCACATATTTGGATGACTAATAATAAAGCACTTCCTTACCTTGGCCTACTAACTTAATTTTCACACCTGATAAAATCCATCGTTTCTCTAATAAATAAGATGAAGCTACTGAACGTGTCGCTCACATTTTAACGATCACATACCTCATAAATTCCGTTAAATATTATGATTGAAAAATGGCTGAACGCTGACTCCTTACCACTCAACACTCTCAACCATCATGAATACCTATTCTTTTTGAATTTTAAAATTTTAAAATAATTATTATTAATGCAATAATGGATTATAGAAGATTATAACAGGATTTAAAATTTAAGAAACATTTAAAAAGAATTGCAGATGGTGTATTGTAATGTTAATGTTGTAGCACAGTTATTACGTCAGCATGTAATATATAACAACAACAACTAGTCATGCTGCGTAATGTTGTATTTTGATTTTTAGGTAAAATTTTGATATAAACAAATACGCTATTATCCTTGTTTTATTTTTTTAATGGTTACAAGAAATTCTAAAATATTCTAGCTTTGAGAGGTTTCCAAAAAAATAGCGACTTCAATAGTTACAGGTTGTGTGTTCAGTTCGCTTTAATGACAAGGATTTTCTATTTAAAAAAAACTATACAAGTACTTGTTGTAAAAGTGAAGAAAGTTTTTTAAATGTATTTATGCACGTACATGTATGATTGTTTTCTTGACTTGTTTTGTTTGACTTGTCATAATTTTTTTTTGTCTAAACTGTTCTCATGTTAATTATGATTGATGCAACGTTGCATTAACATACATTTTTGTGGATCTTGGTCGTATAAAAAAGTATTTTAAATGGTTTGATAATGCGTATGTGTTTAAAATAATAAGGGCTTTTTGTTTCATGAATTAAAATAATATAATGCGTACGAAATTGGGAATTTAATTGTTTGTTTGGTTTTCAGTGATTCGTGAGTTCCTATTATTACTCCGTACACCCTCGTATATTACAGTATATACGGTATATATTCTTCCCATTTCAAAATGTGTGCATTTTACATTTGAAAAACTGAAATGTTTATTATTTAAATGTGTTGGAGTCAGAAGCATTTATTTTTCGTCAAAGAATTCAAACTGGAAACTGGGAAGGGTTGTCTATTCGGAAACTGCTTATTGTGGGAAAATATTAACAAAAGAGTTTTTATTTATTTTTACCATGCTCATATATTTTGTCTTTTTTCGTTACGTGTGAAAATCTGGGTGAGACTGAAACGAAATATTACTCTGTTTAAATTATTGTCTGAAATTTAGATGCATGAAAGTTTTGCTTCCAGTTTGCCACCATGTCGTTATGTATAATCTAATCTGGTCAGTCTTGCGTACATACCTTCCGGAATTAGTAGGATACGTTAAAACGTAACAAACTATAATTATGAATAAATCGAGTTCCAACATACATTTAATTATGTAGTAATCAAATCAATACGGGAATCATTTTAAGAATATAAATATTCATTTTACTTCATATAGTTATTTACCAGTTCATTTGAAATCAAATGACGTTTGATTTTTTTCAAGCAAAAATCTCATAAAAACAACAATGGTAAGAAATATTTGACATGTAATCAAATCAATTATTTTCATAATATAAATCCAGTATATATATATTGGGTACGTGCATACCAAAAAATAGGTAGGTATACATACATGTATACAGGTAGCTAATATAAATACCTACTTTGAACAACAAACAGTTCAATATATTAATAACTATTACTACATACCCATTTTATTAGCAATTTACTATTATTAATACATTTTTTAACCTAAATTTACAGTCAAATTACCTTAAACAGTCTGGCACTTGAAGAGAGTATATGGGTTAACATTGACAGCTACTTTACAGTAACATACAAATACATTTAATATTAACAAAAAATACTATTTTAATTCTTAATATTGGTTACAGTGTCAATAAAAACAGGATATTTGTAAATATATATTGCACAAGAGGATATTTATACAAAAAATAATTTTGGTTGGTTTTGGTTGTGATTATGCTGTGTAAGTCTTTTTAATACAATTATAATTAATTTCTTGGTACTAAAAATTGGATCGGAATTACTAATTTACTGTCGTGTTAACTAAATACACCAGCGGAAGGATGTAAACTGGGAGAATGGGACGGTGAAGATGACGATACAGTTATATTTTCAGTATGAATATCATTTTGTTGCGCTATTGGAAGATCCGTCGACGTCTCTTGATGTTGCAATATTGTTGATGGTGGTAATGTGGAAATATTTACAAATTCGTCATTAAAATTAAGTTGTTTTTCGAGTATATGGCACGCATAAGGATTTCCCAGTGCCGAGCCGAGCACGGTACTAATCCAAAACGAATAATTCCTATAAAAAACAACGCGATTAAACAAATTAAAATTAATGAGTTATATTAAGAAGAATTATTATTTTTTAAATCTTTTAATTACCATTTGGACCCCTCCGACACCTGTCCCACACCCTTACCATTAATATTATTACTATTACTACTAGCCTCATCTCTATATTTGGTATTCTCATCTTCCCCGTTTAAATACGCTCCTTCCGCCCACACAGCCACAGGCCTTTTTCCATATTTATGCATGGCTTCATTACACACATCCTCCTGGAAGCGTACTTTCTCTCCCAACAGCTTTTCCAGTTTCTCCCACGACAAAAGTAGTTCAGTTCTTTGGGATTCCGGAAGTGCGCCCAACTTCCAGTCAAGGTAACTTTCTGTTTTGGAGGCCTCTTCGCTTTGACCACCAGCACCTTCCATTGCGGAAATGGATCTTCTTCTTCGTTTCATTATGAATCCTTCGACACCTGAAATGACCACAAAATTAAATTTTAAGCTCTCATATTTTTTTACACAAATCAAACCGGATATAGAATTCACTTCCGGAAACGAATTTTTATATTATTTTGCTTACCCATAAGTTTTAATCCCAACAAAATCTTAAAAATAATCGACTTGATTTTAACAAGCAAGGTAAGAATCTGGAGGGCAGCGTGAACACTCACGGGAATAAACGAAAGTAAGCATTCCGAAGGTTGAATCAACAGCACAACACACTCCAACACCAGGAGAGATACAACTAGCCAATAAGAGTTTCTCATAATATTTCAGAACAATAATTATACTCCGCTAACGGATCCACTACAAAATTTCTCCCTACAAATTAATCTACTATTATTAATCCTTCCCAACTTATCTTCCGCTTCCATTTAAAAATTCCTATTTTTTTCTATAAAGCTTTTCTACAAAAATTTCCGCTGTCTTGTCGTCACAAATTTTTTTAAGTACCTTGAACATATCTTTTGCATCATAATAATAATATGCAATCAGACTCACAACGTAGGCATTCAACAACAATCTATTACATTGCCGTTAGCATCATCGCGATCATCATCATCATACACCACACCACCACCACACACACAACAATCACTCTTCACGACGATCAAGATCACTTTTCCTTTTTTTCTTCTTCCGTCTTTCTGTCTAATCGACCTGTCCCATACCACATGAACACGTAATAGGCCTGTTGGGCACTTTAATGATCAATGATGCATATAAAAAAAAACTAAATGACGACACCAACACCACCACCACCACAAAAAGAATTAGAAAATCACTCAAGAAGAATCCCATAAGAAAGTGACAACGACAAATAATTTTGCGGATAAAAGGGATAATCTGCTCCACCACTCCACCAACAACATTCAAAACATTTCAGTCTATTCAGTAATTTCAATTTCAAAGTATGCAGTAGTTTTAGTAGTAGTAGTAGCAGGAGCAGTAGTAGTAATATCACCTCCACTTCTACCGCATTGCAATACATTATAAGCCTATATCAAAATTTGTTTTAAATGTAGCACAACAACAATGAAAACTAAACATAACACAACGGTCACTAATGCTTCTATAAACTTGCCCTCTCTCTCTCTCGCTCTAGACGTTGCGCTAGAAGTAAGGCCGATATTAAATATACCTAATCGCATATGTATCGGCAAAAAAAGGTATTAAGGTTATTGTTCTTTTATTCTTTTTGACTGACAGAATAGAAGGCTAGGCTTAACTTGAAACTATAATCAAATCAAATTAAAAAACTAGCTAAAGTATATATATGCTTTGTTTTTTTGCATTTGCCTCTAGCTCATAATATTATATACCTTCTTGCTAAATATTAAAAATACAACTTGTAACATATTACGCTCTGTTATTATTTTGAATGGGGTAGTATATATTTTACAAACAATACACAAAATGTTTGTTGTACACTGTGTCGATTTTTAATGAAACAATGGGTGGAATATGAATATTTAAAAATATAATATATTTATTATACCTGCTTTTGCTGCGTGTGTGGATATTGTTGCCATAAATGGATGGGGGGAACGGGATGTGGTGATGATGATTATGTGTGTAGTAGGTAAGGTAGGGATGTAAAAAATGTAGGTAAGTTTTTTTTTGTTTCAATTTCAATCAAGAAAATGGTCAATGAAAGCAAGCATTATTAAAGTAAAAACACCTTTGAGAGCTGAGAGCAGACTTTATGTTCTTTTTGCATGGTACCTTATTACGAATATATGATGTTTTATGATGAATGATGAGGATACCGCACACAACAATGAATGCGTGTAATAAGGATGTATTTAAGGTGTCATTAAAATGCTGAACCTTATTTTCCTTAAAAGATAACGCATGCGTGCAGACGTATATAGACATCTCTTTGAAATGTTTGAGAATTTTGAATGTACAACTAATGTGGATATGTGCTCTTTTATCAACGCGCAACTCTGGTGCAAGTATAGCATACTAACTAACTGAATACCCAACTAACTTACGCTGTATTCTTTTTTGTACTTTTGAAGAAGATTGAAACTGAATTTTGAATTGCATCTCTCATTTATCGCATACGTTATAATGTATACATACCTATGTTGGTATGTATGAATATGCATAATATGGTATGATGGGTGTATATGGTCTTGATGATGATCATGGTGATTACCGCTTCAACTGACCCACAAAAATTAAAACCTGCTTTTTCAGTGCAATCTCTGTAGGATACAAAGACGTAAAAAGTAGCTTTGTATGCAATATTATACACGATATACAAGCTTGTTAAACACTTTTGTAAAATGTATCAATAAAGGTAAGTACATTGTGTACAATATCAATGTAATCAAGCCTAGTCAGTGTATTCCTTTGTTGCAAAAAAAACACAACAATGAGTACTTCATAAGAAGAGTTAAGACGGGATGAAATAAGTATCAGCGTCCCTTTTAAAATTGCATATAGATGCATGTATGTAGCTTACCGTTTTTCTATAAATGGGTATATTTGAACCTTCTTCGGTTAAAAAGTTCATTCATATTCATGGCGTATCATGCATATTCAAACTCATTTGGCTGCTACTAATGTTAATTTGACCAAGTCAAGTGGGCTATAAAAGTGTTTAAAAATGTATGTGCATTTATTATTTCGTGGATGAAAAGTTTAATATTTAATTTAATCAGTTGGTTTTGATTCCAATCGCCTACATGTAAATTATAGAATTATAATAATTAAAGTGATTCTTTAGCCCATTTTACTCGCAGGATAAATTATCTTGATATTTCGGTGTGAATTACACAGGTACTAGTAGGGCAGAAGTTTTATTACGTAGCTGTGTAACAGCTATAGTATTGAAATCGGTAAGGTTGTCTGTCCGGCTGTGGGCACGATATCTTCAGATCGGTTTGCTCAATTGTCTTCAGGTGGTTTACAGATACCTTATGTCATAACTCTTAACCCTCTTAATTTTAAGCCCCCCATCTTATCCCTGGAGGAGCCATGAGGGAAACTTTGATTTAAAAAAACTTTTCACCTTTAGCATTCTAATTGCTCACAGCTACATATTTATGGCAGTTCTTGCAGCTTAAGTTTTAAAAAATTGATTCGAACGTAAATTGACTAGAGTAAATCAAATAGAAATACGCTATTAAAAAAAGATTTCCATCCAAATTCAATAAATTACTATGCGTGATTTTTATTTGACTCGTACTTTAACGAGGGGGAGTCTAAAATCTACAAGATATGCCAGTTGTTGTATGTATTTTGCAAATTTCTTTTGTTTTTGTTCACACGTTGTATATTGTGTACCAATCCATTTTTATCAATCCAATTTATCCTTCAATTAAATTGTTTTAAATCATTATTTATGACCAACTGATAACGATAATATTGATAAAAAATGTATATAGATGCATGAAGAACCTGCAAAAGTTTACAGCGTTCTCTACTGATGAATTAAATCACTGGGAAAGGACTTGAAAGGGATTTATGAATTCAATGAATGAAAACAAGATGGTGTGTGTTTGCGTTTTGATTGTTTGCAATTTGTGTTAAGTTAAAAATCACGATAAAATGCATGCCAACTTTGCATTGCCAACTCACGTCAAGTGCATGAAAGTAGATGGAATAATAAAGTTTATTAATGTAACAATACAACTCACTAATATCACGCAAAATCAAAATATGGACAGCTTTGAATTTACGGTAAAAATTTTGGTTTTTATTTTAAGATTTTTTTGTATATTATCTTCAATCGCACCATTTTTTTGCAAATACTTAACTTAAAATAAAAATCACAGGTTGTTTCCGCACTCGGCTGTCTTTTTTGTATTCATTTACAAATAATAATTTGCTAAAACTCACGTCAAGTGCATGAAAGAAGTAGATGGAATAATAAAGTTTATTAATGTAACAATACAACTCACTAATATCACGCAAAATCAAAATATGGACAGCTTTGAATTTACGGTAAAAATTGGTTTTTATTTTAATTTTTTTTTGTATATTATCTTCAATCGCACCATTTTTTTTGCAAATACTTAACTTAAAATAAAAATCACAGGTTGTTTCCGCACTCGGCTGTCTTTTTTGTATTCATTTACAAATAATAATTTGCTAAAATATTGTATTTTTTATAAAGATTTCTGTTTCATTATTTGTCACATTTTTTTTTATCGTGAAACAATGATAATTATTACGTACGTAAAGTAAAAGCTTGTAAAATAAAGCATATATATAAGAACAAAAAATGATAAAGTTTTTTTTTAAAGTTCACATTTCCATTGAAAAGGTATGTATTTAGAAAATATTAAAAAGAAATAAAATCATAATATAAAATGGAGTAAGAAGTAATTTTTTAAATAAAATGGTTACATATTTTGGAAGTTCCCAGATAGCTTTAAGCTATTTACACAAACGCAACTTCTGAAGAGAATTTTGTTTACAAAATCCATTAACCAAAAAGTATATCGAAATCAAAATAGATAAAATACGAAGATTAATTATTTATAAAGATGGTTAATATGGCATAGGTACACCCTAATGAAAAAAAAACATTTCAGTCTTTCGATATCGATCATGTTTCTCACAATAAACGATTACTTGGTTTCATAAAATATATTAATTATTACTATGTATGATGTATTATATGTAATGTAAATACAAATTAAAATATACATTGAGACTTGTTTTCTTGTGCATGCGTTGAATGAATATGACAAAATTCTTAAATATCCTTCTACGAGATACAACTTCTCCCATGGTTCCAAGGCTAGTTTCACTGGAAGTTCATCGAATAAGATACACAATTATTATTATAAAATATTTTACAAATGCTGCCAAATTCTTAGATACGTATGTCAATTTAGGTACCGAATGAGGGACAAAAGTCCCTTTTCAGCCTCAGTTAACGATCCCCTCTCTGAAACTTGTGCGTGGAGCTCACAGACAAGTTTGGGAAGGCACCATTCCTGCATCACAGCAGTCAGTTGAGTTTTCATGGCTAAAAGCTCTTTCTTTTCTTCGGCTAAACAAATAAAAATGTATAATATAACTTAAAAGTTCAAAAAAATAGAAATTAAAATGACGGGGTATAAAAAGTTTATATAATTTAAAAAATTCACCATTCAACTTCATGACTTTCCTCTTCGCATATGCATTTTGGGCCCTACTATTCAGCCTCTTGACGTGATCTAACGATTCTTTGTCGTTAAAGTCCGAGGAGGAGGAATGTTCAGAATCTCCTGATCCATCTGCCGAGGATGGTGACCGGAACTTCATCGAGGAAGGAATATCACTTCCTCCAGTAGGAAATGGTCCCTCAGGTCCATCTTCCTCAGGTGGTACAATTCTAGTCGTCACCCGGTCATTTACTTGATTTTGTTCACTATTACTGCTCAAATGACGTTTGGTGCGTTGATGACTAGATGAAGAATGTGCTGCAGAGGCTGGTGCGGACGCTGCAGAGTGTTGTCTCTGAAGAAATGCACTTATCGATGAGGACGCTGTTAAACCTGAGATGATCTCTTTCAGGTCAGATGTGACAAGGAACAATAGAATAATA
>JAHZNC010001376.1:0-13993 GCA_027744095.1 Zhuqinia jingwanae
ATATCCCACCACCATCACCACCACACATTTCACATCAACTGGTATCATCAAAGCAACTTGTTCTCCGTACTAGTTTTTTTTATTTGGTTGTTGAATCGTGATTGTAAAAAAAAGTAAACTAGATTTGTTATTCTCAGTATATGGTATAATAATAAAATACACACACACACACATGACCACAATAATTACCCGAAAAGTTTCCATTATTGGCCATATACATCCAGAAAGTAAAAAAAAAGTTTAATGAGAACTCACAACCACCACCAGAGCTACTACCCCTGTGCAGTTTTTAAAAAAAATGCCGTCCTCTGCTGGTGAGTTGCTGTTAAATTGTACATGTGTAGGTAGTCAATAAGTAACAAACGAGTTTTTGGTAACGATGATTTTCTGATCTGGATGATGATGGCGCTTCTGCTTCCCCCTTTTTCCCATTTGCAATTATGTACAAATAAAAAGGAATAAAGCTTTTTTTAGGACCCTGAAAAAAAGCAAATAATAGAGAGGTATAGTATTTTTCCTGGAGAGAGCATAGTAGCTAATAAAATAGGGGGACATTTCAAAGGTGGTGGTGGTGGAGAATAAGGTGGACATAATGACTCTGTTTAGCTATCCGATCACGTATATTAGTTTTAACGCGTTGCTGGTTGAATGCATGTGTGTTCTTCATTCTGGGGAGACGAAGAAGAACAAAATATATATGATATCGTATGCATTTATGTCCTCACCTATAAAAACGGATTAAAAATAGGTATATTATTTTTCCTTTTCTGGTGCTCGGCTACTACCACTGGTCATGCATACATAAGGTATGTAGTAGATATGGGTGCGGGTGGCAGAAGTCCGAAAAACGAACCGATTTTCAGTAGATGAACACCCGTGTACGTGTATGGCATTCAAAATAAGTTTAGCGACTGTTTAGCCATTGTCGTCACTTTTACGATCATTAATAAAAATGTTATTCCTTTCAGTAGCAGCAGCAGCAGAGGGGTTTATTTTCACGCACTCGCTCAATAAAAGGTAAAGTTTTACTTTGAGAGTGTGCACGACTGTGTGTACAGTTTGATGATGGTTGAATTGATGTCGTTATCATTGGGATCAAATGAGAAAAAGTTTTAATGTAAGATGATCACAAACACACACAAGGACTTCCTTCCAAGATGAATGAATATATCCGGCTAATAAAAAAAATACACGTACACCACCATGTACACACGCATCTTTACATAAGTATTCCCAAAGTTGTGAATTAAGATGGTGTTATTATTGGAGTGTGAGTGATGAAGATCGTTAATAAAGTAAGGTACGTATGTACGTACGTACCCCATCTCATACATATACCACCACCAGGGTTGAAACTGGATAAACGCAACAAAAAAAAAGTGTCAAAGTCGAAAACGGAATGAAGGGAGAGGTAGTGTGCCCTCTGATATTACTTGTTATTCTGGGATGATATCTGTATTTTTCGGGGAAGGGGTGTGGGTGGATGATGTCGTTCATGAATGTTTACTGCTGCTACTACTACTGCATTGATGGTTGTAATATAAAACGTTTAATAGCTTATTAGAGGAATGCTTGTAGTAAAAGTAACGTATGCTGCTGCTGCTGCTGTTGGTTGGTGCGGTGGTGTAGTACGAGTAGTGGGAGGTTGTATGATGTGTGAGGTGATAAATGCATTAATCACTTAATGACCTTTTATTATATTATATAACGACATCCTAGTAGTAGTATTGGTACATGTGTATGTGTGTAGGTACCTATGTGTATAAGATGGAAGCAGCTGGAGGAAAAAACATAGCAGTAAAAAGTTAGGTTGGATTGAAATTATGTAGCTACAGTGTCGTGGTGGGGGTGGTATCACTACAAAGTGATTTATGGCTTTTCTTGTGCAATAAGTTATTCTTACTTTTTAGTTCTTACGCAACTTTTCTATAAAAAAATTATAAACCAACGAAAAAATGAATGAACATTGGATACATGTATAAAATACAGCTCTTAACATCAACTTTCTTTTTATACATGATAATAACATAGGTATGTGTTTATAAATCCTATCCCTATAGTCCAGCCAGTGTCAATCCATCTAGTAATATATTTTGATTGCATTCCAAGGTGGAAGGAAACTCAATGGGCAAAAGGACCCTTTAGAAATTCCGTGAAAGTAAAATGCAGACATATGCGTACATACATACATGCAGATTTTTTTATCTTAAAAAAATGAGTTTTTTATTTCATTTACGTAGGTATTTAGGTGTGCTTTAAGATAGAAAAAATTCATATGCATACATATAAAATATACATGTATGTACCTACTCTCAATAATATATTTATTCAATTATCATTGCTTTTGCTGGAAATAAAACCAGGCGGGAGAGTGGAAACGGAAGCTATTGACACATTATGATAACCTGACTGTCATCGCGTGCTCATATGACCATATATTTCCATTTCCTTATAAAGAAAATTGACAACATAATAGCTTGACTCCAGTCGAGTCATGTAGCTGTAATTTTCAATTTTGAATATTTTACAAACTGGTAGCCCACAAATGCATAAAATATGAAACATATAACGAACATGTTATCTGTACATTATAATACAGCTCTTTCTGAACAAGCCTCATAGTTTAACACAATTTGTGCCCAAATAATATAGGATAATAATGTTAAATACATAATACATATATCACATATACATAGATACCAAAAGCTGTCCTCAGTCTGTAAATAGTTCCTAATTTCAGCACATTAAGCTTTAAATTGTTTAGTGAACAAAATACGAGAGCATACACGAATTTTGCATTTCCAAAATTCCAACACAAAATCGCATGTGTTCTAAACAGGCATGTCCTGCTGTCCACATAATATATTTTTCTTCATGCACGCTTCCATGTCACCACATTTCAGCTAGTTTACTTGATATCCACTTTTAGCCTGAAATTTATTATAAGAAAAGCTTAGCCAAACTTAACAAGCTGTGTGTGGCAGTAGTGGTAGTAGTATGAATATATTATATGTAGGTATCCTATTTCCCAACGGATAAATTCATTAAAAATTCATACGAAAAATATTCCACTGCTGCCTATCTGTCTCTTCCCATGTAATATAACTTGATGATAGACAATTTTCGAGCTTGGTTGAAATGATGATGGAAGAACGGATATAAATGTTTTTGTGCGAAGCTTTCGGTGAAAGTACACTTACCTGATGGAACATTTTATCCAAGCAAGTAAGTGCACGTATAATACTTAGGTATATAAACACGCATGTACAAATATAAATATACATAGGTACTTGGGTGGTAGGTATAAACCACACTAGCCATAACTCATCCATTTACATATATTGCGTGTGCATGCCCTCAAGTGCACTGGACTTTCTTTAACGAGTTTTTCTACTTGATTTCAAGTGTTGACTCCAAAAAATGTATTCTGTGTGGAGGAGGTGACTTTAAAATGCTTCTTAGCTCTACGTACAACTTAAATAGGTATAAAATCTAAATGGTCGTTAACCCTAATGGAAATTTTTAAAGTCTTTTTTCCGTAAAATTTGAATGGAGATATGGAAATATAAAGAAAGTGGGCTGAAGTAATACGCATGCATAATATCATCCCTCTGCATTAACTGCCGGAGGAGCTTTTAACTTTAAAATTTGACGGCATTATTTTGTGCAANAAAATTTGACGGCATTATTTTGTGCAAAGAAGAATATGCATTAAAGCGTATCAGAAAAAACAAAGAAAAACATACTATCTAATTTATCTCGTTAGCGTTTATACTCCCACAACCGATTATAAAGCGAAAAGGCACAAAAATTCTGAATAAGAAATACTCAACGCCGTCTCATTTTTCAATTGGTATAACAAATTTTCTCCTTCTGAGAGGACTTGGCTATCATCTATACCCACTCATGATTCCTACACAGCAAAAATAAACATTTTGTGGCATTAAAAGCACACAAAGATTCTTGTGTATGCAAATACATACCACATCTTTTTGTACACTAAATTGTACTAAGAATCATTTTACCCTTTCACCTTTCTTCACTGATCTATTAACTAACATCCTCATATTTGGGATAACAATTTTGGTTAGGAAGAATAAGTTGGTGATAAAAAGAAAGAACGTTTTAGGGATGCTTTCTCCTTACATACACACACATGGGCATATAGTAAGAAGCAAAATGTCGTAAAAACTGAAAATAGCATCTAAACTTGTACTGATCTCATGAAGACGTACTCATCTCTGCATTTAGTTATTTTTTAACTTATGTGGAAAGAGGAGGGCAAACAGCTAAAAACTTTTTAAAATGCTATTAATATACACCTTCCCCTTTGCAAATTTTTTGAAGATCCTGAGGGCAAAAAATAACAACAGATGTTACTATTTTCTCTATCCAGTAATTTAAAACTTTAAAAAGTTTTTGTATAAAACGCTTTGTGCAAGTTTCTCAATGTGAACTATGTAAAATTTCATAGCAAAAAAAATACATTTAACTACTACTACTACTTCTTCTTCTGCATTCATTTCCACTCTCATGAATAATTATTTCGGTGGAGGATGTAGAAATCTTGTAACTTTTCATGTACACAAGTAAACTAACACTCCTCTAATATGCCATGCTATTATTATTACTACCCCTCTTGCGAGTGAACTAGACAGAAGTTATGATAATATTTTTTGTTGATATTATGCCACGGGGCTATTTTAAAAATTATGGCTTTTGTGCTCTCTCTCTCCCTGGTACTATTTTTGACTGTTGTAGTAGGATGTCGAATTTTTTGGAGAAAAAGTTGTTCACTTTTGTCTTCTTCGAGCATTTTACCCTTTAAACCACCAACACCCTACTCGTGGTATACACTCGACGAAAAACACAAGTTATTTTGATAACAACACGCAGAGTTTAAAATAGGTAATCCCAGAAGAGACCCGACTTGCCTTTTTTTGTTTTTGTTATGAAAGTGTATGTGTACTTGTGTGTGACTGCTTTCCATTCACTTTTGTTTTACCAATTTAGATATATGTGGTATTAAACAATTTATATTTGCTAGATGGAAAGAAGGGTGATGGTTGTGAAAATGCACGTAGAAGAAAAGGGTTGAGATAATGACGAGTAAACATGGTTTAGTGAGCAAGGTGAAAGTAAAAGTTGCATACTCATCATCATCCTAATATTATTTGTATAGCTACATGTTATGGAAGTGTGAGGGAGAACAATACACAGAATACACACAAAAATACATTCATATTTATCCTACACCACCACCGCTTCGTTGATCTCTTGACAAAATCCCATAATCCTTTTCAGTGTTTTTTAGGAACAGCGACAACAACAACACACGGCAAACATGCTAATGTGTTTGTACAATAAAATAATAATGGTGCATTGTACAAAGGCTTAATATAAGAGCTTTTAAGCGTTTTGCATTAACAAAAAAGAGAAGGGTTGCTTTTTTTATGTTGGTTAGGCACAAAGCGGTGACAGAATAATAATAATAATAATAATAATAAACAATAAACTTTTTTGTGTGTACTTTCGGGTTTTTTTTTCTTTTCGTTCATTTGTACAACATATGTACATACATATATAGCACACGTCTCTGGGTTTATTTTATGCATTTATTATTATTATAATCCATTTGCAATCTTTTGTTCAAAATGACAATGTTTGTTAACTTTTTTTGTGTGGTTACAATAATAATTACATGGGAACGTAACGCCTAGTTGACAAAAAACTGTGATATAAAAGCAAAGCTGAAAACAGAAAAATATACATACCTAAGTGGAATCTTTTATTCAAGTCATCTTCTTGTGCCTGAATCGTAAATAAATACAAATTTAGCGGGTTTTTAAGCACGTTAAATAAAATTTACAATTTACTTTGGATTTTTGAAACAAAAATATATTTGGTATGCATATACGCCCTTGTACATTTTCTTTTCATTTCCAACCTACTTGGGAAGGTATAGATTCACACGGAACTCATTCATAATTTTTTGTCACACTGTAGCTAAAAAAAGCGTTGGATTGTAAGTTTACGCATTCCTTTTTGTTAAACAACTTTCTTTCTAGTTTTTTTGGGACTGAATTTGAAATAGTACAAAATCTTATTTTTCCTTTCAGTAATCATGAATTATTTTCTTGAGCCCATGCATATTTCATAAAAAAAGAATATAGTCAACCCTCTTTTCCCTTAAATCAGTATTGTAAATCTACAACAACACAACCACACATACACATTACATTACACACGCTTTACGTTTTTTAAAAAGTTTTTACCCTCATCATGATGCTATTTATAAATAAATGTCCATAATATATTCATAAACTTGAAAAGTTTCGCTTTATTTTGGTTTTTTGCCCAAAAGGGAAAAAATCACATAAATTCAAAACTTAAACGCTTAAGCATCTTCCAAAAAAATACTTTGTTGTTTCAGTATTTCAAAAAAAAACTGAAGTATGTGTAAGGCATAATAAACATTTGTGAGCGAGTGTGCATGCATGTGTGCATGTATGTGTGATGTGCATCAACCACTCACTCCACTACTATTCCAACATCATCATCATCATCGAATCGAAGAAACATCTCGTTGAGCGAAACAAGCGAATGACTAGTAATTGCTCTATGAATCATGTATGAGGTGAAATTGGGCAAAAGTGGTGGTTTTACTTGATTCACCACCGCCACACAGAAAACAACAACAATGAAGTTATGGTCCAACAAAAAAACAGCAAAACATACTCAGGGTAGCGGGAGTAGTGATTGTGCGGTGGTATGGTGGTGCGGTTATAGAGAGCTTTTGTTGTGGCTCCGTTTTGGAAAGTTGATTCAGAAAGAAACAACATAAGTATTTCGACCGTTTCTTTTCCCTTTTGCTTCACTTTTCACCCGCTATATAAACTGAAAGAGAGAGAGAGTAAAAGAAAATGATTTGATGTCCGGTAAAAAGTTTTGGTTCAACAAAAGTATAAATAGGTAGGTAGTTTTTCTGTACGTAGGCAAAATTCGTCGGCTTGTCAGCCTTTTCACTTAGCGCATTAATTAACCATAAAGGTTCAGCAAGCAAGCATGTATGTACGTAGGTAGTAGATGAGGATAATGGAAGCGGGTGTATGTTGTATGTGTGGCACGACTGACCTGTTATCCATTAAACCAACATCACTAACTTGTTATGCATGCATGTATGCATGTACACTTGCAAGTAAGTATGCAGAGTCTGGGGGAAAGTGATGCATGTCAGTCAGCTATAAATAAGTTAGGTGCATATAATATGCTAATGTAGCAATAAAAACACGTCTAGCTGATGCCGTCGCCGTCGTAATTGTGGTTTGTCAGAATCGACAAACGAGGAGGGTAAAAAAAAAGATTTTAATGTGCGAACCAGGTCACGTTCATTCAACTGACCATACAACAAACAGCCTTGAGTATTTTATTATTGAACCTCTTTCGGACTAAATTGAAGTGGATTTGAATGAAATGTTTGTAGGAGCTGTTGTGTACAATTCAGACAATATCACTATTTTTCCGTATATTTTCAGGCAACCTCTCATTCGACGAATTTATAATTGACAGAGACGAACACAAAAACTTTAAATTGGCGTAATTAGAAAATTAAGCTGGGTTTAATCTTTATATAATATCCAGTGTACCATTTCTATTTCAAATAATTAAAGTATTGTTCCAAAATATAATAAGTTGAATGAAGGCTTTATTGTTTTGAAAATTTGTATGCATTTCATTTGCTGGATTTCAAATAAAAAAGTAAAAATTTTCCCCTGTACACGTTGGTGCTTCCACTCTTGTTTTCCCATTTCTTCTTGTGTCGTGTGTCCTGTCAGTTCCAATTTTTTTTTGTCCAACGATTTTTCGACTTTTTGTTTACTTTTTGTACGTTGCTTATTGTTTTGGATGACACCTCCGGAAGCAGTCAAATGTAAATACAGTGACATGATTTTAAGCTGTCCCTTTTTAGTCTGTTCCATCAAGAAAATCCCAAGAGAAGTGTAGCATACAGTTGAATAGAACGTCGGTGGTTGTGGAGGTGGTGGTTTACTGAAATGGTAATGTCATCATCATGCATGCGGCACTGTACACTACAAAATATTTTCCTACACACAAAAACACGTTTGATGTTTACATGCTTTTACCACACACTTTCCACAATACAATCAACCCTCCATCCATCCGTCCATTTCACCCCATTACTACTACATCAATAATCCAGACTACTACTACACACACACACACACGTTACATTTACATCAAGTGTATATATAGTCTTTTGTAAGCAAGTACAAAAAAAGCTCATGAATTAATGATATGGTGATGAGGCCACTGGTGCACTAAAGCCAACAATTTTCCAAAAGCACATTAATATTTTCTCTCTCTCCATCTATTCCGTTGTGAATTCACTTAAAAACAAACAAGGTAGCAAAGTGCATACACATATAATTTGACTGGGAATTATTAACATTTCAAAAAATATAACGTTTCAGAATAAAGTTCACAACAACAAAAAATAAATAAAATAAAGGAATCACTTTTGTGTGTGTGTGTGTGCTTTTGTTCATTTCCTTCCTGCTGCTCTTGATTGATTAAAACCATTCACCCCATCAACATCATCATCAACAACAACAGGCAGACATGCAAGCTGCAACCTTTTTTTCATTGCTTGTGATCCTTTATTCTCTCTGTCTGCTGCACTCTGTGTTTTTAAGGGATAGAGAATAGAGAGTGCATCCCAAAATTATAAATCCATTTTTAATTTGATTACATGTGTGCAGAGCATTTCCTAGTGGATGGCCGTTTTGCTTCTCATTTTAGTTTACTTTATGTGCCTATACCATCCTTTTATCCTGTTTGCAAGGCTGCACAATTCTTGTTTGTGTGTACTACGTTATCCTTTTTCATTTATTATTATTATGCAATAATTTTGAACAAGATCCTCGTTATCTCCCTTTGATAGTGATCACGATCAAATTCAATGATGAGCAAATCCTAAAATGATGGTTTTGATCCCAACACAAACAAACACACAAAAACAAAAAATAATTTAATTAAGAGTTCCTCTCTTTCCAAAAAATAAAATAAAAATTTTAATCAAAAAGTCCGTCAGTTGCAGATGCAGAGCAGCCATCAGGGATCTAGTTTGCATTTGAGTAGAAGAAAAAAAATCATCAGAGTCCTGAGAGAGTATACCCTTTCTTCTAAAGTTTCTCAATAGATGACACGATGTACAATTTTTTACTTGTTGTTGGGTTTAAATATTTCTACTTCTTTTTTTGAATTTTAGCTTTTTGTTATTATTATTATTTATTTATTATTATTGAAATGAAGCAATTCACTCATATCATATTAGGCAGTAGTAAAAGCGTTTTGTTGACAATGTGCTTTTTGTATTTCCCATTTTTAGTGTTCATCTTCATTCAGTTTATATTTGTATTATGGGTTTTGGTTGAATGCATGCGTATATAGGTATCCATTTGTACAATGTTGAATGCACGCATATAATAGGATTTTATTCATCATTTTCAATTTTGTCAATGATGCAATTTCCTTGAAAGAAACTCCATGCAAAGCGAGAAGAAACAAACGTGTGATAATGAATGCTCTTTTATTCACCAACCGTGAACAAGAATTGAAAAGTTTCACTGTAACATCTTTTCTGTTGAAAATTATTGTGAAAAATGGAGGATTCATCCAGGCGTGACTCATTTTTGTCATTCATTATATTATTATTGTGCTTTTTTGGGTTTTTTTCTTGCATTCGACACGCTCACTACAGCAGGAGTACAGTACACGGTTACAGTGGTCTGGCTGTCCATTCAAAAGAAACATTTCTTTGCTGCTCCTAGTGCTGCTGCTCCTGTCTTCAAAGAACTAAAGAAAAGGTAAAAAAAAATAAAAGAAACATGACTAGACTCACACAGACAGAGACAGAGACATAATATGGTACACATGTTTTTGTTGATGCATTCTATTATTTATTGAAAAGCGTGTTATTCACTTCACGAGTGATTTGTTCGGAAGATGCAATATATGTACATAATACATACACCTTCATGTACGCTATTAATGAAAAAGGACACCTTTTGGGATAATGAGGGGCGCAAAATTGATGAAAGAAGAAAAAAGAATGGCGAGCTTGAATAGACACATTAAATGTAAAGAAATACCTCTCGTGAAATCCCATTCAGTATATATGATACACAGACTGGATTTTTGTTGTTGTTGCATACGCTTTATACAGAACAATGCAATGCATGTCTTTCTTAATGCTTCTTAACAAAAAAATAAATAGGTAGTTGCTTTGCTTCTTCTTCGGTTGTGTGAATGAGGCAATACCGATAGATGATCAAAGCGAGAATTATAGTAATCTTGTGTGTCTGAAGAGAATACTTACAACCTACATATAAGTCATGTCTACAGTTAATATTTTGGTTTGGGTAGTGCTCTTATATATGTAGTATTTATGTGTGTAAAGTAGGTACTATTTTTTCTATAAAAAATCAATTTCGGTAATTCTACATCAAACATGTATTTCTAATTCTTAAGTGCGTTTTATATATCTTTTTCGTTTAGTAATTTCATGCAACAGTTAAGTATCATGTAGGTACTTATAATGCACCAACGCCAACAGAATTATTATAAGAGCTTCAAAAGAGTGAAAAGCGTTTACATCTACATCTCTTGAGTCTCAAGAGAAAGGCAGAACAACCCTTTGTTGTAGTGCATTACTCTACTATACTATTGCCCTTTGGGATGTTTTAAACGCGCGCACACACTGTTGCTCGTATTTTTTCCCTGAAATTATATATAAATATCTTTTTCCATGCATTCAGCCACAAATCCGCACATATATTCTCACAGCCACAATGTCTACCCTTTTTTCTTTTCTTTTTCTTTTTTGTAGAAAACCTACCGACCGACTAATGTCCTTTTTACATTTCAATTCTCGTCAAGCCATATACTACATTCATTCTCTGGAAAGTCCTCATCCAGGCAACCAAGCGTCAATGATTATTATATTATTTGGGATGATGATGCTTGTCTCTTTTCGACAGAGAGGCACGTGCTCCAATATATAAAAATGAATGCTGAAGGAAAAAGCAGGAAATGGAAACTAAATGTGAAATCTATTAAGTGACATGCCTTCGTTATTATTATTATTATTTTGTCGTCCTAGTGTCGCCTTTTACACAACAACATAATAGCGCACAGGAGCAGAAAACACTTTTTTATTCTTGTACACGCTCACACACTACTGCCAGTAAACCATATTATGACATCCATCATCTCTCTCGGATTGTGTGTGTGTGTGTGTACACTTTTCCATCACTCATTGCTAGTTTCATGTTATGCATCGGATGCTGCTGTTACTCTGCGCGTGGTTTCATTTTCATAAAAGTAATCATGATCATCAGCATCATCATCAAAAAGGATTTGTATCAGGCGACGAAATCTGTCCTTCTTTGGGATTCACACGACTACGACGATGACAAAACACTAGTGTCGCCTTTTACACAACAACATAATAGCGCACAGGAGCAGAAAACACTTTTTTATTCTTGTACACGCTCACACACACCACTGCCAGTAAACCATATTATGACACATTCATCATCATCTCTCTCGGATTGTGTGTGTGTACACTTTTCCATCACTCATTGCTAGTTTCATGTTCTGCATCGGATGCTGCTGTTACTACTCTGCGCGTGGTTTCATTTTCATAAAAGTAATCATGATCATCAGCATCATCATCAAAAAGGATTTGTATCAGGCGACGAAATCTGTCCTTCTTTGGGATTCACACGACTACGACGGTGACAAAACTGCCTCCATTTTCCCTTTGACTTTCACTCAACCGGAAAGTTTTAACAATTTTGGGATTTAAGTTGAATTCACTACAAAACACATTCACATCACATTATTATTATTATCCTAATGCCACTTTCATTCACTTTATAATTATTATAAAAAGAAATTTATAACATCAAATTGAGTTGCCTCATGTTTTTCGAAATGCATGCATGCATACACACTTTTGTGTATTTTCTACGATTACTACTACTACGATCCTTAGCCATCTCCTTTATTATATCCCAATGTGTTTTTGCAAACTTTAGAATAATTGTTAAAGCAGATAATTAAGTTTAAACATTTCACAATAACATTTCAACCAAACATACTGGACCATGCACATGCATAACACAAATAACTGCTTGTTGGTTTTGTTTGGGTTTCTTAGAATTTTCCAGCTTTCCAGTTAACGTGTATTATTATTACACACCTAATCCTTTTCCCTAGGCGTCTTTGTGTTTTCTAAAGCCATAGGAAGCAGGCAATTTTCAATTTTCACTACTACTTGTTACGTGACAGTCTTCGACGTAACGTTATTGTTACCGGTCCACTGGATAACAATATTATCATGTACTCTTATTTTAGCAAGCAGACACACACATACACTTTATTTCCACGGACAAAAAAGGGCGACGACGAAAAACCCGGGAGAAAAAAAGACATCAAAAGAAAATCCCTTGTTTACATTACACACTTTGTGTAAAACGTGGAAAATGCTATTACAGCTCCATTTTCCAACATAATCATAACAATATTATTGTTAGGCAAAATAGCCTCTGGAAGAAGAATGGAAAAGGAAAGTTGGGATAATGTACGCAACATCGAACACAAGAAAATTCATATCCTCCTCCGACTTTATTGCATTGTTCGGTTGTCCGATCCGATCCCTCCTTTTCCACATGCAACGTTTTATTCTTTATTTCTCCCATCCCTGATCCTATATCCATATCTCCATTGAACATCACCTTATTTTTCATATCTCAACTTTTTTGTATTGAAAAAGAAAACAAGTGATTTTTTTGTTGGCTGTTACTCGGGTGGGGTAGGGAAAAATGTTGCAAGAAAACAAGTTTTTGTTCGAGATGGCGTTTGTTTGTCTACTAAACATTCACTTTCCCTGATTACAGGGAAAAGTTGTCCGAAAAGTTAAGGTAGCGCCAAAAACAAAGGAGATGGGGTAAAATGTATAGAAAATTAGGTAGAGTTAGAATTTTCATGAAAGACAACAGCGGCAGCAGCAGTGCGACATGCATATTGCATAAGGGTTGTTGGTTGGTTGGTGTGGTTTGTGATTCCGAAAAAGGGAAAGATGTCCATACATGATGATGACTTTTTTTCTCGGATGCACCTCCGGAACATAAAAATAACTACGTAACATCTGTAAAATGTAACACCAATTCCATCCCCGCCAGTTTTAGTTTCTGTTGCTATTATTATTGCTTTTCTTTCTCAACTTTGTGCCGGCAGTATCGCCACTGCTGCAGCTGAAATAACATTACCTCACTCACAACATCCATATTACACCGCCTCCTCAATTTTCATCTAATGTGACCAGTGAAATGAAAATACAAATTTAGCGCGCGTGTATGGTCAGGGGAGAGAAACAAAACAACTTTTTCTTGTTTTTTTTTGTATTGTGAGGATGTGAAATGTACTAACCGAGAATAATGACTGATAAAATATAGATTTGAAGGGAGAAGATATGAGGATACGGAAAAGTAAAGTGCATCCATCCGTCCATCCCGTTTGTATCTTCATATACATTGCTCTATCCCAACTGCATAAAGAGAAAAGTATATGAGCGCTCTTTTCCCTCCATGAAAGTACAATAATTTTGTACGAAAATCACCATCATTATTATTAGCTTGATGCACTTTTATGAAGTTTTATTGCAATCCCCTGTGAAATCCCATCACTCGCGGATGCAGAGGATGTGGTGCCCCGGATGATCATCATCATGAAGAAGAGCAAAGAGGCAACCTCCAAGCCATACAACACACACACACACACACACAAGTGCATAGCCACCCGTGGAAAATGGAAGGGACGGAATGATGATGAGGACGAGAATCCGTGTAAAGTGCACCAAATTGCGCTATTTGTGTCATTATCATTGCATTTTGTTGCCTTTATACTG
>JAHZNC010001377.1:0-22881 GCA_027744095.1 Zhuqinia jingwanae
ATCTGCTTGTTGTGTTGTATGAAGTTATGTATAGGTACCTATATGAATGTACTGCAAAAAAAAACATTCCGATGAGACCAAAATTACATAGTCATATGTTTACTTATTGCTATTTTTTTATTCTTTGAGTTCATCTTTTTCATCATCTTGAGAACTGAGAACGTGCAATACAAAAAATATTTAAAAAACATAACAAAAATAAAGTTTGTTCGTCGGTCGATATGCTACGATGAGGGTAGTTACAACAAAAAAAACATGAATAAAATGGTGCCACATCCTTTTATCACGGCTTTCATCATCCTCATCTTATTTTTTTTTCTTGACGTACATACAACAAAGCTATCATACATAACATAACACTATTGTACTATCCTTTTTTGCATTTTTCCATTGTTGTGTGTTTTTTTTTCTATTTATTTTTCACAACTTGGTGATATGTACCCGAAATAGGTGGTATACCTATATATAGCATATAATATAATGCATATGCAATTCATATATTATTATTATTATTATGGTATGTACACGTCGTCGTTGCATCGGTGGGCCAGGCCAGGGTCAATAATCACTACACACAAACACAAAACAACTGCATGCATAAATTCATTCTCATCAACAAAACATGACCATTTCAATTTTAAATTCCGTTTATCGCTTATAATCACTTCACTATACAGACAATTCCATCATGGGTTATATATAACATGGTATTTTCTGTAAGATGATGATGAAATGCACTAATATACTTGTTGGATCAAGACTAATATGGTAATGGAGAGAAAAATTGCCGGCATTTGCTGGTGAAGTCATCCATGTGTAGCGGCGTCACTTAATCATCATCATCAGCAGCAGCAACTCAACCTATCTCTTAAACAACTATATGAATAATTCTTTTATTATTATTTTTTTTAAATGGTTATACTTTCAGTATCGACAGCTATCCAATATTTCATTTCAACCTAATTAATTTTTTTTTAAAGATAATATACATTCGTATATATACCTACCCTGCAATTTGTCAGAGTATAATAAATACACAGAATAATAATAATAATAAAAGCGTTCAAAACATAATATATTGCGTGTATAGCTTCCATGTGAAAATGTGAGCATTTTAGTACGTGACATTATAGACAAAAGGGCCAGGTCACGTCAAGCCCAAGCTTGTCTCTCATAAAAAAGGACTTATTTCCCTTTCAGCACTTTACTCTTCTGCTTATTATTATTATTATTATTATTAATATGCATACACTCTCTCAAGATTTGAAAGAGTAAATTTTGTTCGGGACAAGTCACGACGAGAAAGAATGATTTTTTTTGGAAGATGGAGACAGCAAGAAAAAAGGCTTATTTGAATGAAAGCACATGAAGAAGAAAAAAGTGGAAAGGATTTAGAGGATTTTTTTTTATACAGGATATATGCACACAGCACCGTGGGAAGCATACAAAATGAAAGCACTTTTATTATAAGTTATTATGTATATATCGTACATGTATTTCTCCATTTATTTGCTTTGTTGTTTGCTCTTCATTTATTACATGTTGAGCTCTGCGTATTGTAGCGAGAGAGGAAGAGAGTGAGCGAGGATGATCTTGACTCTTGACTTGACTTGTTCTCTTTTGTGTCTGTCAAATGATTTTGACAAAGTAATTCTTTTCTTTCTTCTCCTCCTTCACGCTCTATACTTTTTTTTAATATAAGATAATTTCCACAGCTTCTTATATATGCGCCTGGCAAAAAAAGGCAGAGAGCAGTAAAAGCAGCAGCAGCAGGAATACAGAAGAATGAACAAAAGTAACAAGATTATTTATTTACTTTGGAAGGAGGAAACAACGGGAAAAATAAAAGAGAGAGAAAACAGAAACTTTTTTTAATGTTTTGGACGGACGTAATAATGGCATAATGCCATTATCATCATCGTCGTGATCATTGTGATCAGATAACTTGGTTTTTATGTGTTTTAGGTATACACATGTATACCTAAATATAATATTTATACCTATGTGGATACACGAAAAAAAGGTTCAACAAAATTTTTTTTTGTGCAGTAACCTTTTTAGAATAAATAGATACAAGATACAATGCGCATCTAGGTATATTTGAATGTATAAAATAGAGACACAATCAGTTAGTTGGAAGATTTTTATAATAAAAAAAACAATACTCTTTGAAAAACAAACATCAAGTAATTTTTTTATATATGCATACCAACATATATTTTGGTTTAGTTGGATATTTTGTGTGGATATATATTATAAACCTCTTCCTTGTTTGTTCCATTCATCCATCAAAAACAAAAGAATGAAGGAGAGTCATTATTTCATGCCTTGTTTTGTTTTTGGAGTCAGTCAGGCAGACAAGCAGGCAGGGAAAACGCCGCCGTTTTGATGTTTCTCTGCTTTGCGCTGTTGTATTTTTTTTCAAAAACTTCACTCTCAACTCAACTATCTCTCTCTCTCTTTTTCTGCTAATTATTTAGCTATCACACACATCACACCCAACAAAACGTTTTTACATAAACAATGTTTTGGATTATTACTACTACACAGCAAATGAGGAAAGAGTGAGAGATGAGATGAGAGAGAGAGAAGAAGATGAGATGAAGGAGGACTTGATCCGATCATTTTACAAAACCAACAAAGAATTATATAAAGAGATTGGTTTTGACTTTGGATTATATGTAACCTTGTCTCTAGAACTTGGCAGCGTGGACCATGGGATGCCAGAGTAAAAAAAAGTATAAAAAAACAAAATAAAACCAGCCAGATCTCTCTACTCAGCTCCGGATACAAAATGAGGAAACAAAAAAGTTGCCTCTGAGACAAAAGCTGAAACCATCTGTACAATTTGTGGTAATGAATAATAATGATGATGATGATCATGATGATGAGCTTCCTATAATATTTCTCTTCTTCGTCTTGTTGCATTTCCTCCTGTGATGCAACGTCATCATCGTCATGAAAAGTGAAGTGAAATGAGCAGCCATGCAGCGAGAGTAAAAGAGAGAGAGATGTAGAAACAAAAGCGCCAACCATAATTCCATGCCAGTCCGTCAATCTTTTTTTTTTGATTTTGATCTTAACTCTCTCTCTCTCTCTCTATCCCTGCGAAATAAAAATAATAATAACATGTATCACATATCTTCTCATTTGATAATAATTGGGACGAAAAAGAAACAGTGTCTGTTCTTCTCACTCCCGAGCCCTATCATTATTCCATCTCACTTCGCTTTTTTTTCACGGTCAGGCCAGTCACAAGAGCAGCAGTAGTAACACCAGCGTAGCAATCAAAATCATCATGCGAAATCCTTGTCGCTTCACCATTATTTTCATCCTTCCCTCTCTCTCTCTATCTCCTGTTCTCCTGAAAATAATAATTGTAACTCTGTTTTATTTTGTAGCCTCATAAAATACACTTTTATTGTCAGTATGTCAGCGCTACGATCTACATAAAAACGTATAATATCCATGCATGCATCCCAAATTTTTCGACAAGGAAGGAGAATTAAAAAAGGAGGCGGGGAAAAAGAGATGTAAAAAATATATACAACCTAGGCATATTATTTTTAAATGCCCTATGCTCCTGCTGCTCCTGCTCTCCTGCAAGTATCCTTCACTGACTCACTGACTCACACCAAAAAAATCAGTGTCAGTAATTGAGTAACTGAAAACTACATAGTTTTAAACAGACCAACGCGCAATAAATGGATGCATAGCAAAGACTAAAAGAAAATAATGCATTTCAATATATAAAAAAATACACATGTCTCTCTCAAATCACATCTCGTTGATGGCTCATTTTTCCTCGACTTTTCCCATTTGCTTGTGTCAAGGAGAATTTATAATATGTGCACCACACCACACACTCTCCTTTATAAAAAAAATAATACAACTTTTCCTCTGTTAATCAAGTCATGGTGAACGTGAACTTGAAAGTCAAAAGAAAATCATCAGCATCAGCATCATCATCTTCATCACCACATCAGTCAGCAGAAAGGCGCAGATTGCGCGCTGCACACAGATCAACAAATATATTATACGCAGTACAAAATGAAAAGCACGTCGTTGCATGTCGCTGCTAACTCGAGATTCGGATAAAAATACTTAATACATCTATATATTTTTTTTACATGAATGCACTATTAGTGCATGGGAATGCAGGCAATGTCTGCATTGATTTAAATAGGTAAATAGTCAGAAAATAAGAGAGAGAGAGAGAAAAAAATGCAAGGATTTTTGTGTCTTGGTTGTTGGTGCTTGCTGACTGAGCAGCAGTGTGTGTGTGTGTGTGTGTGTGTGTACTTGGTTGCTTTGCTTGTTTATTTATTGTATTTATAAAATGGATATAAAAAGAGGAGATGAGGAGGTGGATGAATGCTTTTAATTCATGTTGTAAATGTACGTTACAGCGTTGTTGTTGTGATGTGTGCACTTGAGATTCAGAGGAGAAGGAGAAGGAGAGAAGAAGAAAGACTTGGCTGTTTTGTTGGATGGCTGCTGCTGATGATGGTTTGAATGGAAAAAGGCTTTTTTTTTCTTGTTTGTGCTCATCAGCATATATCTGCTGAAAAGCTAAAGCTTGATATACAATATATTTTTTATAGCATAAATATTCGCGTAGTATGTATGTATATAACTTACATAAGTGGATTTGGATCTTTTTTTTTGTATCACGTTTTTACAAAGTAGTTGTGTAGTTTGTAGTAGTCGTAGTAGTAGTACGATATGGTACACATACAGACACGTAAAGCCAAAAGCAAGCTATACACACACAATAATATGCACCTCTCTGTCTCTCTGAGAAGAAAATGTGATGATGATGAGAGTGAGTGAGAGAAGTTATAAGAGACAAACACACACACACACACATGCAACAACTACATAATGCATACTACGGGACGGGGTGATCTCACATTGAAAATATTGGACTCGGTTCAGATCTCATCTGCTAATGGTATGGTGGTGGTCGAGTAGTCGACGACTTTAAAGAGTAAAGTAAGAGCAGTCAAGTGAGCATATTTTTTTTTAGACTACATGAAAAATAAAAACAACCGTTTCTCTCTCTTCTTGTCTTCTTCTTGATTGAGAACGCTTATTGCTTGTCTTCTTGGTAAAATGTATTAAAGATATATTGCTGACAGGGAACAACAATACAAAAAATAACATCCGTGTAATTAATCGTACAATATTAATGGTGATGGTATAGTGGTGGTGGCTGCGTATGTCGTCGTGTCGTGTTGTCGTCGTCATCGCCGTGTGCGATTTGGAAAAGAGAGCAACAAGAAAAGTGACTTTTTTCTGACTGTATTCTAATTTATATACTGCATACAAAGCAGCAGCAGAAGCAGCAGCACTCCAACAACAACAGCATCGGCAGCATCAACTTATTTATTATTTTTCCTAATCAATAAAAAGCAATAATTAGCTTTTAGACAAAACACAATTTTTGCATTGACAAGAGTGACAATAACAAGTACTTTTACAATTTATCCTTGTATAAAGAAATCTCAATTGCTTTATTATTGTTATTATTTGTCTCTTGTCCATCATCATCATTATCATCATTACAGTATACTAATAAGTGGTAGTGGACAATCAGTCAATTCATTACGTAAAAAAGGACAATTATTGTCATTTTACCTATTATTCTCATTTTCTGCTTTTGCTCTGCTGGACAATAAAAAAAAATTATGCAAGAGAGAACGAGAGCGAGAGGTAGATACTAATGTGAGCGTGTGTGTGTGTATGAGTGTGGATGTATGCGAGTGCACACATTCGTGACATTCCTTTCAACTGACACATGTAGATCAAAAACTAAACCACGACGACAACAACAACAGCATCATCAGCAGGAGCAGAAAGCAAGCATCATTTTTTAATACCTACTTGCTTCTCTCTCTCTCTCTCTCGTTATCTAGTTGCCTCTTTGTCTGGCCAAAGCAGGGGTTTTGCTACTACATTACATACAAAACTGCTACTGTTACTGGCAGCTTTTTGTTGGATGGAATGTGAGCGTTCAAGTACAACTTTTGTCCCGTTGATGTTGATGCGGGGATTGAATTAGGAGATGAGAAAAAAAGAGGGGACATACGAGACGAATTATAAGTAGCATCATCATCAGCAGCAGCAGCAATAGCAATAGCAGAAGAGAGGAAGACAAGTGTGCACATACAATATACACATGTAACATACACACTTGTTCTTGATGGCGATGTTGTTTTAGTTGGTTGGTTGGTTTTTAATGTGTGTATATAATGTAGAGTGGTGTGGTGTTGTCGTTGTCATCAGAATTTTATGACTGCTATTAAAACTCTTCTTCTCTTTTGTCATCAGAATCATCGTTTTTTTCCCTGTATTGCTCTTCAAACAACGGACTGATAAATTGTACCATGTACTATTTATATTATGTGTTGTACAATATATTATAGACAGTTGTGGCATAAGGACATAAGTTTCGTTGAGAGGAAAAAATATACCTCTATGACGTGGAGTTGTGTGGTAGTGGGACAATAAGTGCAGTGTCAGCTTTTTAATGCTCTCTCTCTCTCTCTCTCTCCCTCCCTCCGCTGCTAAAAATAATGTTTGTCTTTTGATAGAAAACCTATATAACGAAACTCGAGCTCACTTTGACAAAACTTTGTTTTCCATTTTTATGAACTTTTTGTTTTACAAAGAGAGAACATTGAACGAGAGTGTAAGGACACAGCAAAACAAAATAACAAGTATATATATACACACACACATCAAACGTCCTCTCTAATAATCGCAAAAAAAAATCTCGCATTTTTCCGCGAAAAGTGTTTTATTTTTTTCTGCTGAACAGTTTTTTTTTTGATTTGTTTGAGGACAGGACAATGATAATGAGATAATCACTTCTCTCTTATCCTATCGCTCTTCCAATCCATCTTGTTTTAGAAATTTTGTTTTACAAGTGAATCATTTCCGGCCCACATGGGCATCGTCATAGGCAGTTTAACAAACGTGTAATTTCATTTCGCTTTTAAGAGGGAGAACGTATATAATACATACAACGCTTGAGAGATGTAGTACAATATACAAAAGAGTGATTCATCGGGAAAAATAACGTTTTAACGGGAAAATAGCAGATTTATACTTAGCACATTATACAATATATCTGTATGTTATAAATACATAGGTATATATATTCACAAACGTGCATGTGCTCTCATTTTACACGCGTGAACAGACAGATTCTCTAAGAAGAAAAAAAAAACGTCAAAACAGCTTGAAACAAAAAAAAATATACCTATAATATAATCGTCCACCAATGCTGCAGATTATGGGACACAAACTGACTGAGCATCTGAATGACACACACTCTACCGATTTATGTGTATGAATATATACAAGCTGAGCTGAGAGAGGCTTTGCCGTAAAATGAATGATTCTCTCTGAAAGTTTCTCATTCATTTGATGTTAAATGTGCTGCTGACATCAACAAAAAATAAATAAACTCTTCTTTGAGTAAAATGATAATGCATGACTCACAGCTGCTGCTGGCTAGGGAAGCGGAAACTTGAAGAAAAACTTTTTATTACGTAGGATAGCGCGGCCAACAACGTACAAAACTTGTCATGACTTGTTCCAGGAGGAGCACCCAAGTTTTTCCTATTGTATTTCCTATTGTATTACAATACTGCTGCTGCAGTTGTTGGTGTTGTATTTTTGGGTGGGATAAATAAACAAAACAGAAGAAAAGGTCATTAGATACATGTAACTTATACAACTACGACGAATCACATTTCAAAGAAAAGACAGAAAGAAAGAGAGAGAGAGAAAAGGAAAGTGTACTAATTTGTTTCTTATGTAAGTACACAAGTTTTATAGTGTGCGTACATTTTTTATATATTTTTTTAACTAGGGAGAGTAGTATATATAGTGGTCAGTGGCCAGCGGAAACATTTTACGCGTGTTCCAAAGATTCACGCCCGGAAGTGGTTTGGTTTCGTAAGCGATAATGAGGGAAAATGGTAACAATAAAAAGCACACATACAGAGAGAGGGAGAGAGAAAACAAGCTAATTTCACTGGCAATTTTGCTTGTTTGGTTTAATGGTTCAAGTTATAAAAAAAAACTTATTTCTTGTACCAAAAATCCAATTGAGTTAAAAAGTTGAACAGGAAGAAAATACACGTATAAATACTTATGTAATGTATATGCTTACATACACACACAGTAATAATAATAACAACAAGCAAGGTTGTCTGAGAGAAAAATGTGCGTGCTTGTGCGTGCTCTACCATCATAATAGAATACCACATATACTTTTTTAGAACAGAGAGAGAGCGTGGAATTTATACTTACTTACTTTTATATAAAAAATATATATATGCGCACTAACGACTAACAAGCATGGTCATCATCATTTTCATCCTTCTTCTTCTTCTTCTCTGCTGCTGACCGTTTTTTTCACTCTTATTTGCTCATTTACTACTGCTCCTGCTGTTGAGTTTAAATAATAAACGAAGTGTGTAATGCTAAAAGTAGTAAAGTAGACGAAGCGTCATCACCATCATCAACAACATCAGCAGCAGCAGAAGCAGATATGAGACAGGCACACAGACTGAAATAATAAAAAGAAAAAAGTATAAAAACCATCCACTCAACAACTTTTCTCTCGTCAAGCTACACAATTACAATAATCATAACAATCTAATAACATATTTTTGTTAACAAGCAGTTTCATTGTGCGTGTGCATTATCATCATCATCATCTCCTTCCTTTCAAGTAGTAGGTTATATGGGATACACATGTATGTTGTTTCTTTTTTTTCATCAGGATGATGATTAGAGGAGGATACAATATGGATATGATGCTGTGCTACTGATGATGATCATGACTAGGAAAATTGCATAAACTCAATTTTTTTTGCTCTTCTTATTTTCAAAAGGAAATTAGTACATTTTTTCCTCTTCTTCCATTTTCCCATTATTTCAATGTTTTATCAGCTCGCACCATCGATATAAGCAGGAAATTTTTACTCTCTTGTGTTCTGTCGTCATCTTCATCATCAGAAGTTAACATGTTTTTTAATAGGTACATACCTAACTTTTAGTACTGGACTTAACTTTAATGAGTAGTATAATAACCAACAAGACGGAAAAATTATGAGATTTTTTTTCCTTCTTCCTTTCAACTTCTCGTTTTCTTATAATAATAATAATGTTTCGTCTTGAAAGAAAATAAAATGGTGATAATAAGTGCAGTGATGATCATGATAATGATGAGTCAGTGAATATTATCTAACATATTTCTGGTGTGTGTGTGTGCGCTCTGATAGTAGTGCTCATTGTGCATGACAGAATCCATATATTATACTGTACATTGCTACAAAAACAAGTAACATGATTTTGCGTAAAAGGCAAACCAGGCACAAGTTATGTGACAACTGATGTCATTTTAGTCATTACTCTTTTTCTCTCCTTCTTGTTGTACTTTTAACACTTGGATGATAAGTCCACTCACACACACACACACTCACATAAACATACAATACAACACTCAGACAGGAGGGAAGGACAATTATTATTCTCACAATCACGACGCATTCTGCAAGACTCTGATTTTTATTTTGTGTTTGTATAGCGTACACAAAAATAATAGCCAGTTTTATTTATTAGAATTGGAGCATAATATGAACTCAACAACTCACCACCACCATCATCACCACCAAAGAGTTGTGTTGTGTGAGAGAGAGCCACATTGTATGCATATTATCAGCAGCTCTATTTCTCAGTGAATGCGTGACACGTGGAAATAATAATTCCTTATAAAAAAGCACACTACCACATTGCATTACAATCGCGATCATCATCATCATCTCATACTATATTGAAGTTAATATTACACACATTGCTCTGCCTTTCCATAAGGTCGTAGTCGTACGCAATAAAAAAAAAGAGCAGCAGACACTTAACCAACTTGACTGTAATAATTGCATTGAGTAGTATATAGGTACGTGCTACATACTAGTACGTATGTTTGAAGTACGTGCAAGCAAATATAGAAGCTAAAGTTACACAAGAAAAAGGGTTGGTTGTTTATAGTAGGTGGCATTACGGTGTGTATATCATCAGGTAGGTATATAGGTACATATATAGCTGATAAATATTGATAATAACAATATTAATAATAATGACAATGTTTGGTGTGTGTGTGTGTGTGTGTGTGTGTAATGAATACACATGAACGAATGCCTAATAAATTATACTGCACACGAGGCAAAAGCAGCAGATAGGGAGAGAGGGAGAGAGAGGGGGAGGCAATGATGATTCATGTGGTATCGTTGTAATAGGTAACGATAATAATAATACCAAGAGCATGAAAATTACTACCACTATCTATACTAGTCTTATACGACGGACGACACAAAACACACACACACACACTCAACTCTTTTCTCATTCCAAAAAGTTCTCTCCCTTCTGGTGTGCCTTTTATTTAAAAAAAAGTGTAAATTAATCAACGAAATATTTTTTTTCCCGATCAAGTCATTAATTAGCTGTTCCATGAACAGAGGCATTAGACCGTACGGTAGTGTGGAGGATAAATATGTATGCATTGCGTTGCATATAATATAATTATTATTATGTGTGTAATAGCCATTTTTTTTATTGAGCGACTGATTTAACGAGGAGTTTCGGTATAATTAACAACCACCACCACAAGCAGCAAGACAGCTACTGTGCATGCATGTGTGTGAGTGTGTGTGTGTGTGTGTGTAAGAGAGAGTGGAGGAGAGAGACCAAGTGAATTAATTACAAGCATACTACTACCACGCAAAGCAAAACCAAGCAGCAGTAGTAGTAGTAGCAAAAGTAGCAACGCAACAGTAGTAAAGTAAAAGTTAAACTTTTACGGTTTTCACTTCATCATCATATCATCATCGTCATCATCACCAGAGAGAGTAGAAAAGCCTTGGCCATTATTCAGCGCAAAACCCACCGTTTTTTAATTATCAATCATAATAGCATTATCAGCGACGTCACCGCAGCGCAGCAGCAGCATCAACGACTACAGGAAAAAAGTGTTTTTTGGCTACCTGCTGCTTGGAAAATAGTTTTTTTAACAGCAGAGCTGAGTTTTTTTTTCAGTTTAGAAAAAAAAGGATGAATTCATGGATGGATAAGTTTGTAGGCTGATATATATATATAGTGCATTAGTGGTGGTGGTGGTGCTGTATATAGTTGAATGGTGTGAGGTGATGACGGTGCACAGCTCTCGGTTCATTATTGTGTTTTTCCGCATGTGTTCCCCTCTTTATAACTTTATTTGACTATTTCGCACACATAAAAAATACATACATTTTACACACGGATATAAACCTTAATAAATGCACAGTTTTTTAGTGTGTGTACGTCCTTGGAAGCTGATATGAATAAGTTATGAAAAGGTAGTAGTAGTTGTACTAGTAGTACTTCTGGTAGGGTTTCCTCATTAAGCTTCCACCGTAATTATCATTATTATTAGTTGTAATTTTTAATTAAAATCTTCTCTCTGAAAAGAGCTCATAATAGGTATGGGATAATATATAGTTATCAAGATCAGCATGCGTGTATCATCATCGCTGCTCATGTTTTTTATATATTTACGCGACGACGATGGAAAATGGAGCACTCGTTTTGTGACTGTGCCATCATTCCTATTATTATTTAAAAAATGAACTAGTTTTTGTTTTGTTTTGTTTTATTTTTTTTCTCTCTCTATCTATCTACCTCTTTGAAATACTTTGAATAATTATTTCATTTTGAAATTGAAAAAGTCGGCCTAAAAATGTATCAACAGCGGGAGTTTCAAAGTTTGCATTATTTTTCGCGAAAACAACACAACTACAAGTGTCCTTGTTGTAGTTGTAACAATACTAGTTTTTGTTGTGGTAGTGCTTCTGATAATTGTAATTGGTGGAACGTGATCCTGATGGCTAGATCGATAGGTGGGAACGACAGAAGACTGTCCATGTCTACATTGTTTTTCATGTGTGGT
Organism: Zhuqinia jingwanae; assembly: GCA_027744095.1. Classification (NCBI taxonomy): domain Eukaryota; kingdom Metazoa; phylum Arthropoda; class Collembola; order Entomobryomorpha; family Paronellidae; genus Zhuqinia; species Zhuqinia jingwanae. The sequence continues at coordinate 12,005 of JAHZNC010001377.1, forward strand.
CTTTTGATGTGTTTCACGGTGTCAGCAGCAGCAGCTGCTGCTGCTGACGTAACCACCACTACTACCACGCAAGCATCAAATGTGTTACTGGAAGACACACAACAACAACAACAACATCAGCAGACATCATCTATTCAGATTCCAGGTAACCTTACAAAAAAAACTTTATTATTGAAAAAAAAAACGTTGCAGAGCAACTCGAGTTTTTTTCCTCATTCATTTGCATTTATTTTATATTATGGATGTTTCCTATTAACTATAACATGACAAAGCAAAAATATTTTTAAAAAAATAAATAGTACCTAATACACCCATTAAAATGCGCATTAATCTTGTCATATATATGTAAAAACAAAAAAAGTAGTCAGCATGTCTGGTAGAATGCTGTTACAATTATGCGTTGGTAATGTATAGCAGTAGTGGCAAGGCCATTAAAATATTTTTTTTTTACAATGGCAATTTGTTGAAGAATGTGAAGAGTCAGGGGAGAAGAATGGATCGGATGACGCAACCATTTCAACCGGAACGATATATATATATAGATAGAATAGAAGTGTCATTAAAATAATAGTAATAGTTAAATAATATGAGCCATTGATTTATTTATGACATGTATATGTATTTTTTTTGCATGTACATAATATGAGTAGGCTCATATAAAGCGTAATTTAATAATAAGGATAATGGTTTTGTTTTCGCAATAAAAACAATAATAATAATTTGTGTGTATAGCAATTCATGTGAAACTATTTTTTTTCTCGGCAGACTGTATGTCGTCGTTTTTTATGCTTTGATTCACGCATTCCTTTTCCTTTTCGCTAGAAAACCCCATTCAATTTAAATGAGTGTATGTGTGTGTGTGTGTGTGTGTGTGTGTGTGTGTGTGTGTGTGTGTGTGTGTGTGTGTATGGGCAATCAAGAAACAATAACAACATTTTTTTTAAAGTATCATTATTACCATTATTATTATTGTTATCGTTATCTCTTTTCTATTGCTTTAAAGGAAAGAACGTATGCATATATTGAACATGTTGAGCATATAATGATGATGAGTAATAATAACAGTAATGTAGATATGTATACTAGAATACATGAATTTATATACAATGTAAGGATATATTATTATTACAAAGTGTAGAAAATGAGCTGACACTGTTGTGTCGCTAGTTTGTTGAGAAAGAGAGAAGAGAAGAGAAGAAGAAGAAGCGTGTGAATGGAATGAAGATTTTCACAGGAACATGCCAGAATTCCAAAAGAGAGACAATGTGAGAAATAGAATGGACGACTCACTTGACACTACTTTTTTTACAAGTACATAATACAATATTTTATTGCTTATGAAAGCTTAAAAAAGTGAGTCTTTTGAGAGGAAAATTAGAAGAAAAGAAAATGAGAAGTGAGGTGATAATAGAATGAGTCAAGTGGAAAAGTTTGTGCGTTTTTTTGTTGAAGGATGATAATGGTGATATGGTGAGTATTTTAAGTTTAACTTGCAAAAAAAAATGTGGAAAGAAGAAACCTATTATTTTCGGTGTCTCTCTCTATATCTTTGCGACTCTTTTTTTCCATTTGTTTAGAAAGATGAGTATGTGTAAAGCTAAGTAATTCATTTGATTACTTAGCCAGGTAGGCAGAAAATCTTTTTTTTTTACTTTTTTTTGTTGAGAATGAAATAATAATGGTAAAGATGAGAATATGAATAGAAACGATGAATTAAGCTAACTAAGCTACTTGACAGACTGAATTGAATTTGAAGGAGGCATGAAATGGTGATTTTAGTCAGTTGACTTGACTAAATGATGATGTTGGCTTATATTGCTCAAAAAAAAAACTGTGCTGCTGAGAGATTTTGAGCTTTTGAGAAGATGACATTATTATCGCCAACAACTTTAACACAGCTGCTCAACAAAAAAAAACACACTAACTTGGGAGCGCTTCTGACTTGACTTACTATATTTTACGTAGTTTTTAGCGTCTATTTTTTCCCGTTGACTTTTGGATCTTCTTATGAGTGTACTCAACTGTGGCATATGGCATGCTTAAAGTCATTTAATGTCGTTTTACTGAATGCGAATGTCTTCTTTACTCCCATGCATCCTCCAGCCAAGTCAATAAGCCAAAGCCATGTAGCTCTACTCTAAAAACTCTTTTCCTCTATCTATCTATCTATCTATATATCCAGCAGCGGAGCAGCAAGCAAGCAAAAAGGCAAAGCAGTTTGTAGGGAAATTGTTGTTGGTGCTTCTGAGGGAGCACGATGATCATGATCATGATGATGAAATTTATATTCAACTTGGGATTTGCTTTGGAAAAACAAAATTGGAATGACTCTCTCTCTCTCAGTTTGTTGAGAGTTTATAGTTTTTTAGGAACAAGAGTGTATACATGGTTCACATGAAAAGTCAAGACCTTTTCCTTTGTTCCTCCTTCTCTTCCTCCAAAAAAATAAAGCTATAATGTAATGTGTATGTACAAATTACAAAATGAAAGGTCTGTTCTCTTCCTCTCTCTCTCTCTCTCTCTCTCTATCTGCTTTCAAGTTGGTCTCCTTTTCCCAGTAATAAAACCAAAACAGTGGGAGAGGGAAGGGAAGACGAAGAGCCAGCTTGTCTGGGCTGCTGATATGGTCTTCGGTCGTCGGGTGTGCACAAATGTGCATGCAGCTGACTGACTCTCTTGAAGGAATAGGGTCGCCGGGTCGATATTTCTCACAAGAGACCCAGTCTACTCCAGTCTCTCTCATCTCTTACAAGAAAAAAAATATATGTACTGATTGTGATTGTGAAGAAGGGCAACATTATTATGTATATACTTGACTGCTGATAATAATATGTTGTTCAGAGGCGGACAATATATTTTCTTTGTATTTCCACTGGAGCAAGCCAACGTTCAAGGGAAAATGATAAGGACAAACAGGAAAGGACATGGAAATAGTCATACACACATCTACACTCGCCCTTTTTTTTGGAGCATGAGAAAAAAAGGACAACAAATTTTTTTTTCAGAAAAGGGCATAAAAATAGAAGATGAAAAAAACGGTATCTTTCCGCATTGCAAATTTTCCTCTGGTGGCACACAAATATACGATGATGTCACATATAATCTATCTAAAAGCTTTTTTTTTGTAATGAACTCTACTCATGTTGATAAATATTATGATGCTTTGGTTGATGGTAATGTGTGTCCAATGTCCACTACATTTTTTTTGAACTCACTTTCTCTTATCTATGGAATATGTGTATTTTCAGAGGATCCACACAACAACTAAAAATTTACGAGTGTTTTGGGGGATTAAGGTTTGAAACTGATTAGAATACAATGACAAAATAAATACATAGGTATTCATCTTTTTTTTGAGAGAGAGAAAAAAAAACCGCCACTGACACAACGCATGAAAAAAGAGAATAATATTTTCAATCAAGATGTATAGGTATATACCTAGACAGTAGTATACAGTGCCATTGTTGCTTTGTTCCTTCTTTTTTTGCGCGAGATCTCTCCAGTCATCATGTCACACATGTGTCACTTGTCAGCTCACATAAAATCCAGTACCAAGTCAACTCAACATTTTTTTTAGCATAAAAATAAACAAAAATGTTTTAATCTGATGGATGACTGGACTTTGTGTACGTAGGTATATATATTCATTTTTTACTGGAAACTGATATCTATTTAGTCTACTGACTGCCGGGGGATTAAATTTTTCAAAAAAAAGTCAAACACAAACAAAGTAGTAGACAAGACGGTTTTCGTTTATTGCTTAGGTATGTAGCAACCCACTTGTCCTCTGTTCTGACCAGTTAAGCTGTCAGTTTAATCCAGCCTCTGGAGTTGACTGGACACAAAAGGGTAGGGACAAAACGGACGGTGACATGAGTGGAAGATAGATTAATGCTTGATCGGTCAAGTAAACAATTGTCCATATATTTTTTTTCATTTCATTTCAAGCCAACCAAAAAGATTACAACTTTGCGCATGACTATGACCATGTGACATTACCATAATACACGCATAATGTATATATTTTATTGTTTAGCGGCTTCTTCAGTTAAAAAAAAGTTGATGGGACATACTCACACACCAAAAAAAAAGTAATTTTAACACAGGAATATACTTTTATAGTGCTCACATTTGAGCAAGTGTGCGGAGTACAATAATAATAAAATGAAATTTGTTTGCCATGTTATATGTGAGTTTATGTGCATGTGTGTGTGTGTGTGTTCCTGCATCTCATGAATATAAAAGAAATGGAAAAAAACGCATGGCAAGGTTTTTTCACGTATTTATTTTTTACGCTACGCACTCTAATTGAGTGTTACTTTACTACAGACACACACATACACACACACATTTACTTACAAACAAACTCTCTCATCCAAACAACATTTCAATTTTATATTTATGCGCTAGCAAAAGAAGTGAACAGGTGGGAGTATAGTAGGAGCTTTTTCCAGTAAGAATTTATTACAGAGTCAGAGTAAATCACGGGTGATAAATGTCGTAACACTGCGACACCATCATCACCATACATGCGTAAACGCACAAAATGCGTAGCAGTTTTATATTCAGTGAAGTCAGTAACCTTGTTGCAATGCATGCCTTTTTCCCTCTCTCTATCCACCTCCACCTCATGAACAATAAATTCGATAACAATTTTCTCGTCTAGCTTGCTATATAGTTGTTCTTCTCTCTCTCTCTCTCTCTCTTCTGCTGTGTCTAGTCAACAGTCACCAGAGTCAAGAGTTTCAGGAATGTTTGTAAATTCTTGTCTTTAAAAAGTTAAGTAAACATGCAAAGCTGCTGTTGCTGCTGTTTTGTGTGTACGTGTATGTGCCTTCATTTCATTCTAAGCCAACGTTATTGTTTTCAACACCGACAATTTTTCCTTGTAAATAGGCATTCCGCATTCAACCATTTCATATCCACCTCTCTCTCTCTCTCTCTCTCTCTTCTTAAACACTAACTTATCTCTGGAGACAAAACAGCAGTTGTGTTTGTCGTCGTCATTTCGCTTTTTTTATACCGTAAAAAAACGAATGCGTAAAGAGAAAGAGTTGAAAATGCAATCATTCCGCTTTTCTTGTTGCCTTCTTGAGCCTTTTCCACTTGTTCTCTCTTCTCTCTCTCTCTCGCGTCACATCATCATCATCGTCATCTTCGCCAAGTTTTTGTGTTGTGAGTCATGATCATGGGATTCAGAGATGGCGTTTTATTCTTGTTGTTGCGTTTACATTTGTGTATAAAAACATCTTCTTGGCATATAGGTATGTATATGGTCATTTGTTATTAGTACTGCCTTCCAAAGAAGAAGTCATTTCTTTTTCTCAGGCAGCAGCAGCAGCAGCAGTGAGTTTTGCTGTAAAGTCCATTTATTATTTTGTAGACAGAAAGAAGAGAGAGAGCTCAACACTTCTCTCTTTTGCTCGCATGGCACACAAGTGTTGTCGACATTCACAAGTCAACAGTAATGTCTCCTTGAACAAATCGCCTTGAATTTGTGGACATAACACAAAAAAGGTGTAAAAAACCATATAAAGCTCTTATTTTTCTACCCTTCCAAACACACACATACACACACACATGCCATATACCATTCCAATGCCCATTTATTTCCCCGGCTCCCTGAGTGAGTGTGAAGAAAAGCCCATCATCTCTCCACATTTTCATCCGTTTTTGTTTTCCAAAATTGATCTAAACCTTGTCTACACAAAAACTAGCAGCGCAGCGATATATATTGCAAACACGGTTTATCGTCTTCAAAAGAATTTTAGTATTTTTTTCGCTGAGAAAAAACCCACTGTATATATAGTGCTCTACCTTTTTTTGTATACGCCAATCCGCTACTATTCTATATTTTTATTATTATCGGAATTGGAAGCGTCTTTATAGGAGATATAAAAAAGTAGCATCGTCGATAATGGCACCGACATTCGAAGAAGCCGGTAAAGTAGTAGCAGCAAAAGAAGAAGAAGAAGAAAAGAGCCGATACGCTTCGCTCAGCCTGAGGAGTTCAGTTTGAGTCTGCGAGTCAGTAAGTCTTTTGTTGGTTTTTGGGTTTAGCTAAAGAAAAAAAGCCAAAGAAGAAAAAGGATTTTTCACTTCTTCTTCTGCTGCGGTCCAACTGGGTCCAATTTTTTCTACTTATTACAAGGATTTGTAGCTCTTGTATAACTTTTGCCAGGCCAGATTTTTCAATCGAACGGTCAAGGGGAAAAAATACTGGTTTTTTTTAGTGTAAAGCTCTTGCATTAGCTGTTTTGAGAACACAAAAATCAGTACAAAAAACTTATGTCTTTCTTTGCATCATTCATTTTTTTAAATCTTTGAACAAAAAAAACCACAAGACGTATAAAAACATAACAAGTAGCTTTTCAGTCTCGTATCCTCCAGAGTCTCAGACAGCTATGTATACACGCTCCATTGTATACTCTTGTCATACATATAATAAGCTCCTTATATTTATCTCTTATAATAATGATAATAATAAGTAATAAGAGACAAAAGCCACGGCAAATTTTCTCCAACACACACACACAAAAAAGCATACATCATCCCATAATAAGAAGCATAATAAAAGTGTAATGATATCAAATATGCATGCATTCATGCATATCACACACACAGACACAGACAAAATGCACTTTTTTTTATTGTCATGTCTTTGTAAATAAAACGTGTACATATATATACAAGTTTTATGGGCATGTATTTTATATATCATCATCATCCCCCATATCCATTTTAATATTTTTTAACAAGACAAGCTATTTTATTGTATTTATTAAAGATTATTTATTAGTGTTATTATTATGAAACCCTGTGAGAAACACTATCTTGGGAAAATGGGAAAAGAAGAAGAAGAAGAAGAAGAGAAGGGAAAAGAGAGAGAAGAAAAATATCTTTTTTTTGTACTGTACTGTATCGCATGTCGTTGTGTTGTTGTGAGCCTACCTATCCCAGTATTATAGTTTGGTAGTAGCGTAGCTAATATATTTTGTGTAAATGTAAAATGTCACCACCGCAGCTGGATACCACTTTTTTTTTGCTCTCGAGACGACGATGACTACAAACGGCGAAGGACGCTCCTTTTCTTCTTCTTCTTAAGAAAAAAAAACTTTCATTTCATCCTCTCATCTTCCTCACCCTCCTTCTCTCTCTCTCGCGCTCGCAAAAAGGCAATTCCCATCTTTTCATGTGGCGACATTAGCAAACTGCCTTTTTTTCTTGCCTCCTGCATACTTACGTATACCTTATTTCTTTTTCACACGTTCACAAGCCTACATACTACTTTGCAAAAAAAACTAAGGAGTACGCTTTTTTTGCGCACTAAAGTGGGCTTGAGTCAAGCAAGAAGGGGAAAAAAGGGAGAGAGAGAAACAGATGAGCTTCATCACAAATGTGTGAGCTTCCTTTATTCTACAAGGCCAGTTTTTTCCACAAAGATACAGATGTGCCCTACTACTTTAGTGAGAGTGGGTCAACAGCAGCACAACAGCTACCACATTTACGGGCAAACTATAAATACATACACTCTTGTTTCATAACAACCAAACCAACAAAACCAACAACCACTTCTTTTACCTAAGTTTCTCCGGTAGTTAATATTGTTTTTTTTCAAAGGAATTCATTAAATGTTCATAAAGAGAAAGAGGACGGGAGGGTAGGGTTGGTAATAGTACTGATGATGGTGCTATGATGAGACGGTGATTTTTCAACTTGTGTGTAAATCTTCTAGTGTCCTTTTTTTTCTTTCTCTCCGAAATGCTACTGAAAAAGGTCAGGGAAATATAATAGTAATTAGAATGTAATGTGAAAGAAACTCGTCTTCTTCTCTGAACTCTGTTAATAACTATTTAATTGCATGTTTATGGTTTTTTATGGTTGTCTGTATGTATTAAAAGTTTGAAAATGTGTAGTGTGTGTATGCATATATATTTGCGCATCTCTTTTGCAAATGTTGGTTTTCACAGAAATGATCCCTCCTTCGCTCCGTCTCATCTCGTGAGGGAGCCATATTATCTGTGAAGACGAAGACGACTTTGTGAATATTTCATACTGTCATTCTCATTAGTCCGCAACTCACAGACAGAAAAGAAGAAGACGAAGAAAAAAAAGGGAAAGAACAACAAGTACACTCACTCACTCACTCTCTGAAACATAAACATGGTTTGGCCTCCACGTTAATATTTCATGACAAAAAGACAGCGAGACGTACATAATATATAATATGTATATATGTACATCCATCCATATATATATTTAGTATATTATACGCAGTAGTAAGAAAGAGCCATCACTAATTATCCCAGCGGCGATGGAGTTGGAGTTTGGCGGAGTGCACACTATTTTTTATTACATTTATTTATTTATGTAGTAGCTCTCTTTGTAATTAGAGATGTCAAAGAGTTGCTGTTTCACCTTCATAGCTACTTTTTACATAACATTTTTTGCTGCTGCTGATGCTGCTGCTGATGCTGCTGCTACTACAACAACTATTACTACTACTACTACTGTGCTCTGCTTCTTATTGTTATTATTATTATTGGCCATGAAAGGAGATCTGAGATCCTTAATCGGCAACATCATCATCTATTTATAAAACAAGCTTGTTTTGTGTTTGTAGAAAGTATGCATCCATTATTACTCTTGAGACTGTAGTTTTGTACGTACTTTTGCCATAAAGTAAAGAGTCTACATGGCTTTATGGTTATGTGACTTGTCTTTTTTCCAAACGTGGATTGGATTCAAAAATGAAATTAGATCTGCTCGACTGATGATGATGATGATGATGATACAGCTCAAGTTTATAGTAGTAGTATAGTAGTAGCAGCGATGCGATGATGGCAACGGCGGCGGCAGTCTCATCGTGTGTCGTGTATGAATCTTGAATGATCAAGAAATCCGATTCGAATTTGAAATGAACAGACGTATTTTTTTTGCGTGGTGAGTGCCCATGATCATCTTGATCAACCAAGGCTGTCTCCTTCACACACACACACATTACATACGTACCTACACTTGTCCTCCTGAGTATATAAAAGATTGTCATGTTCAGTTTGTGTTACTTACAACATAGTAAAAAAAATTCTTAAAGGATGGCGATGGATGGACGGCTAATATGTCAAAATTATTTATGTATATAGAGTTTTATATAATATGTAGCTATTACTATTGTTATTATTGCCTCTCTCTCTCTCTCTCGCTCTGTTATTTCTTTACATGTCACAATGAGATTTCTCAACAATTGAGTCGCATGTCGCATCACACAAACACACAAGAAAATGAATGACAGAAAAATACATAAAGAAAATCCATTTTGGTCCTTGTGTGTCGTCTCCGTCGTCGTCCGTATGACTATTTTTTTATTATTAATTTTTTTTTTCAAAATTGGAACAATAATCGAAATGCTCGACTTGACTTGACTTGGTTTATAATAACAAGTCAAGTGAGGAGAATAAAATGTGTAGTGTAAGATACATAGCTATTATTTATGTCGTATATAGAATTTCATTACAAAAAAGCTACTCCATAATCGCCTTACATGCTGTTTATAGAGAGAGATACAAGAAGATCAATCAAGTTGTTAAATAAGGAGATGTGTAATATATTTTTCAGAAGAAGGAGAAGAAACGGTTTTTTTTGTTTGGTCATCGTGTGTCTATTCGTTTTTTTTTAAATGTGTAATGCGACATGTCTTCTATCGCTCTCACATTGCGCGACAACAACAACAACGAGAATCCCACCATTACCAACCACCACCAACTGATCACCCTGTCTTGTCAAGTCATTCTTTTTTTTCCACTGTGATTGTTGCCATTATACTTACCTATTATTATTCTACTTTCTTATTACTGCTGCGGTCACAACCAAAACAAGTGAATTCTCATTTAACCGAATCAGATGGTTGACTTATGGATCACATTACTTTACATTTCGTTCTTGTCCTCTCTCTCGTCTCAAGAATAAGAGGAAGAATATACTGATATTGCATTGTCAATTGTCATCCATGTCAACTTTGCACACATTTATATATCCCAAATCCCACTATATTATGTACATAATATATCAAACCAACAGCCTCACTTTTTTTTTAAATGAATGCCCTTGTATTTCATATACGGTTTTTTTGTCAACCACGACATTGTTATAAAAAAAATCAGTGCTGTTTTATACCCTGGACGTCACTATGTACTACGCATGACTACTGATCATTGATCATGTTTCTTTAGCTCTGCATAAACTTTGTTGCTGTATAGCATTGAAATGATAAATAGTAAATGAAAATGGATAATAATAATAACAAGTAAGGTTACTTGCTTTCTATTGTCGTGCAAAGTGTTAATAAAAAATTACCCTTCTTCCCATTTAGTCAATAGTGGACACATCATATCCATCTATCCTCCTCCCCCTGAAAAAAAATTGTATGTGCACGGACAGGCACAAAAATGATTGTAGTAAACAATTTAAATGTTTAATGATGATGATGATGATGATTATTCTGCTGCTGCTGCGATGGTCTATTGACGCGCTAATTTAATTGACATGTGGTCGTGGTCATTTTGATTATATGAGAATTGATTGCGCACACATTTATCTGCTCGCTATAAAAAAAAGTATATATAAATCCATCCATCTATATCTATCCATCTATTTTATTCCTCTATCTCTCTCTCTCTCTCCCCCTTCTTATCTCACTCGACAATAAATTAATTTCTTTCACAGTTCATCCATTTCCATTTTCATGATGCCATTTTGGTTTTGTAATGTGTTTTTGTACTTCCATTTAAAAATAAAAGAATACACATATACACGTTATTACACACAACATTATTATGTGTACATGTTTTTATGTTCCTCCGTCCGTAGTAGTAGAGCGC